>JANBXA010000600.1:3897500-3950000 GCA_030556225.1 Cricetiscus sungorus | reverse complement strand
ATAGCTAAGGATGTTTGTGCTGAATGGTAAGTGAAAGTGGTCTCATTCTTTCCTTGGGCTTGACCTATCCCTCCTTCTCTGCCTTGTCTGGACCCACAGAGTCTAAGCATGTGGACATCATCAGAGATCTCTTCTATCTCCTTTGACAGGGCCCAGCAGGCAAGAAGCCATATTGGTGTCCAGAGACAGGAAGTAAAGTCAGGTTGTGTGAGTTTGTTTGTTTGTTTTTGTTTTGTTGTTGTTGTTTTGTTTTGTTTTTTTCCTAGTCCCTTAGATTTGAAAAGCCACTGTTCATAGAAAATCTCCATACAGCCTCTCATCAACTCCTGGAACCTACTGGATTAATTACCAACTGCTGTATAGTAAGTAGTTCCAAAACTGTGCCACTGAAACAGTAACATTCAGCTATTACAAGCATCTGGGTGCCTTCAGGATCCCCAAAGCCTCTTGTAATACACTCATCAAACCCTTGACTGGAGCTATAGTTTCACCTGAAGTCTTGCTTAAGAGATAGCCCACCTCCAACTCCTTCACATCGTGTCAACAGAGCTCTGTCGCAGATAGTTTGACAGGCATGTTCCTCTTTTTCTGGATCTGAAGAACTCAAATCATGGCAGTGACTTCACTCAAAGCAACTGAGACAACCGCAAGTAAGACAGAGGCAGTAGACTTTCTGTAATCTTCTCTCAAAAGTGACACCCCTTATCTTTGCCATTGTATGTCCTGTTCATCAGAGGCAAAGGACCAGGGTGGTCTCATAATGAAGGGAATTCAAGAGCATTATCTCAGTTTTCCAGAACCTTGATTTTAAAATGTATTTAAGAATATAAGTAAGGAAAAAAAATACAGCTGCAACTTAAGTTTAGAAACAAGGGAATCAAAGAGTAATGATCAGTGGGATTGAAGACTACAAAGACAATATTTGAAAGACTGGAGACTGCAACATCATTTCATTTTCCCAAACAGCTCAATAAAAGTAGTATCTGAGCAAAGCTTTGAACAAGCAAAAAGTGGAGGCATACAAAGAGAGGAGAAAGGAATGAGGTTCAAATAAAAATTCTCCATTGTAAGTAGTTCTAATCTTTCTTCTGTCCTTCAAGAACAAATAGAATTTATCCTGATAGACTAGGGAAAGATAAGGAGAATGGGGAACTAGGAAAAAGATAAGATAAAAACAATAATGAAAATTAATCATAGCATCTGAGAACATTTAAAGGACCTTCAGGGAGCAGAGACACAAATTCCACTGAAACTAATTACCTTACTTTCAACTTTGACTTTCTACTGAGGGTGAATTTAGAGCAGAGAATAAAATAAATGCTTACCTTTAATGAAATGATATTCAGGTAATAATATACCCCTGTCTTTTGGGTCTCAGAAATTGTTCCATTTCTGATGTTTCTTGGGGATTCAACATGTTCATCCATCACTGCCAACCCCACTAATCCGAAGTTTAGCACTAATGCTAAAATAATTTACATTTTTATTAAAATTCTTACACTTCCTAGAGAGTTATTTTTGTCCCTATAGTATCTTACATTCTCAGAAAAAGAAATAGAAGGCAAGACTTCACACGTTAACTCAATACCTGCAGATTTGAACAGCATCCTTCATCATTCAGAGGAAAGGAAACCAACTTCTGACCTAACACCCTCCTGTTCTTTCTTCCTCCAACCAAGTATACTTTTCCAACCTAAAGTAGAGAGAGACAATTCACTTCTGAGGCACCTGTGTGTCAGATAGGGGCTGCAATATAATAACAATGAAGACAAAGTAAATGGATGTTTGATGGGAGATGTCATTCTGTAAATATGTTTCTCATATTGGTTAATGAATCAAGCACTGTTGGCCAATAGGAAAGCAAGATAGGCATGACTAGGAGACAAGGAGGAGAGAATAAGTGGTAGGGAGGAGATTCAAGATGTAGGATGGAAAGAGAGCAGAACACCGGCCCCTCTCTCTAGTAAGATGAGACCATGCGGAAATACTTGAAATGGGTTAATATTTAAGACAGAGCTAGATGATAAGAAATTAGTAACTAGCCAACAGCTTTCTATCTAATACAGCATCTCTGTGTGTTATTTGGGGCTGGTGTGGTGGTGGGACCAGGCTGCCGGGAAAACCTGCTCATAACAGATGTTTATACTAATTTTCAAGTGAACATTAATTCCCTAATTTTCCACTGAGCCTAGAGAACTGTTTGAAAGACATTAATGTTTCTGAAACAAGTCACAATTATCTGATCTGAAGAGTGTATTTTAAGATCATGGACAATTTTCAAGCTGAGAACATTTCACTTGTGAGGGCTGAACTCATATCTAATAAGTGCTTAGACACAGAAGTTCATTTAAGATATAATACACTACACATATAATTCAATTAACTTGGTTTTTCCATTACAATCATCTAAAAAATTTTATTGTCTCACATTTTACAATGAACAAATTCTTCCAATTCTTATGAACAACCACCTCAAAAAAAGACCAGATGTTACTGGCTGTAAGACAAGTTCCCTTAGGAAGATCACCACCAGCAACAGTGACACACCAGACTGTTGTTAGTAAGTTCCAAGCAAGTAAGTGCTATTGATATTAATAAATCTCCCCAGATCATGATGCTGAAAGGGTCACGGTTATAGTATCAACAGCATAATGATACCTTTTTTCCTCTGGGTTAACTGGCTTCATGTATGCATCATTGCTTCCTTCTGTGGGTCACTCATTAAGAGGATACCCTTTAATTCATGCTTTTTTTTTAAATGGGTAACAAATAAATAATATTCTAAGAATTGTGATGGGAACACAAACTTTACTGTGAATTATAATGTTAACTTTTCACTGGAGTTTTTTAATGCAGCATAATTTTTTACCTGAAAGCATTCTTTGCCTTGAGTGTAACACATCAGACTTGCAGAGAGTGTTTTCTCCTTTTAGAGTTCAGAGTTCCTTATTACCTAGAGAGAGATGACTAAAGTACAGAATAATAAGATGATATATTTGAAAAGTAAGGCTGGTACATTTGATTTAATAAAAAAAGATTATAAAAATGACATCAGTTCACTGAGATAAGAAAAATGACTTGTTTGAACCTGGACATACAAAAATTATACAATGGAATTCCATTACAACTAGGTAATTCTTCTTAAATATCCACTCCTTAACCAAATTATATTGGTTCACAAAATGTTTACTAAACCATACTACCGTGTTCTAGGGTCTGTACCGGACACCAAGTATAAAAAGATAAGGTCCACTGCCAGAGACTGAGCCACTCAGCCATGTCTTCCCCACTATGGTGGACTGTCACCTCTGAGACCATAATAAACATTTTCATCCCTTATGTTGTTTCTGCACAATAATCCTTCTCAGCAATATGGAAATTAACTAATACACAGGTATAAGAAGTGTCTTCAAAACTATTGGTAACGATCTCATCTTCAAGGTGAAAAAAGACAAGTAAGGTGTATGTCTATGTTTGAAGTTTTATCTTACCACATATTATTAATGTCACTTATTTTAGAAGAGAAATAAAAGAAAAATTAATGTTCTATGACTCTAATGACAGATAATATTGAGCTGATGTGCAAAATTTGACAAAAATTAAGGTTTGATAAACAAACTCCATCTCCTCCAGCAATTAGCCTCTCTCCTCTGTACCTTGAAGAATCAACAAAACATAAATTCATCCATCCCATCTGAAGCTCAGGCACATCAAAAGCCTAAGGTTCTGTTGATCCCACTGGGTGAGAATAGGACCACTACCACCATCTTTAAGCCAAATTTGAAGGTCCATACTCAGAACTCTCAGAGAACAAAATTAAATTACACTTGTCCAGTGCTTATAAAGGTAAAACCCACAAGGTGTTTTCTGCCTTTGTCAAATCAAGTGCAAGCATATATCCTGACATATTTCCTGCCTATGTTCTTCCTGCCTAGGCGACCAAACACATCCTGTACAGTTGAGGCAGCCACCTTTGTTTATAGAAATGAAAACCCTTGGCTTATTATTTTACATGAAAAGCCCCCAGGATTCCAGGAAGTTGTCTGTCCTTGGGCTGAGGAGCCTGCCTGACTCGATTTTGAAGATAGGAGTATGATGCTATATTGTTAGAAATAAGTTTCCATTTACTATAAGAACTGGGTTGCTGTTTTTAAGTCTGTTTTCTGGAGCCTTACCTGCTCCAAACCATGACCTTGACTTGCTTTTAGAACACCCTAATTCTCCCTAATCACAGGGCAACCACAACGTTTTTTGAGATTTTTCTGTGCTTCCTTGTTGCTCCTTTGTCTTTCTTCTATAAGCCTGCTTTTTAACTACTCATAATTTTACTCATTAAAAGGAGACAAAGAAATAGGCTCAGGACTGCTCTAACCCAACTTAGGAGGCAATCCCTGGCCAGCTCTTGAGTGCACCTCAATAAAAATCAAGCTTGCTTCAAATCTGGCTCAAAATTGTAGTGGGGGTCTAATTCTCACCCAGTGAGATTAACAGGGCAAGTGGGACTTTCATGTTAGAAGCATTTTTGTTTTAAGGCTCTCTTAAGCACAGTAATTAAAATGTAAAATATAACTTTAGCTCTCACGGTAGAAGACAAAGGGTGAAGTTAGCAATAGTGTGGGGTGGGAAATATGATAGGATGCCATCATTAAACATCTCCCTCAAGTTATTTCTAACTCTTTGTCCTCTAATATCCGCTCAGTTGGAACTTGTAAGGTGAGAGACAATGACTACAGAATCTGGCACCTCATCTCTGTGGCTGTCATTCCATCTTGGGGGTTAGGATAGAGTGACCCTAACCATTTATGGTACTGGTCTAGATGGATAAATGAAGTGGGAGAAGAATCTATCCACATGGCTAAGTCAACTAATAGTTTTGTTTGTCAAAAACCTGATGAGTCAGCAGGGACATCTAATGGCTGGAGTCTGAAGCAGCTGTTCACACTGTGTCTGCAGGATCCTGAGGAGGCAGGCTGTTCATACTGTGTCTGCAGGATCCTGAAGAGGCTGTTCACAGTGTGTCTGCAGGATCCTGAGGAGGCTGTTAACACTGTGTCTGCAGGAGCCTGAAGAGACTGTTCCCATTGTGTCTGCAGTCAGGAAGCAGAGCATAATGTATGAATGCATATGGTTCTTCTGCCTGTGACTCCACAGTTTCTTCAACCTCACAGCCTTCTGTTCCATATTCCTTCCCTGACGTGAGAGCTTGGACCTCACACATATACACTCTACCATAATAAAATTACTTCAAAATGTTAAAAAAAAAAAACGAGTTCAATTTGATCAAAACACATAAATAAGTAAACACTTAGAAAACAATTGGTCCGAAGCCATTCTATAATAAGCACTTGTGATACTGCAAATAAATTCCTCTTTGCTAGACTCAGGGTTCCCAGGGGATCCGGCTTTTATGGACCAAATGTTGATATCTCCTTCCCCAAATTTGTTTGTTGAAATCAAAACTCCCAAAATCATGGCTGTAGAGGGAGAGACAGAGTCTTTGGCAGTGTTAGTCATGAAAGTAGAACACTCATGAATAGGAATAACCCCCTTAAAGGGAGACCCCAGATAGCCCTCTAGCTGTGAGAATACAAAATTGTGGTCTACACCCTGAAGAGGTCTCACCAGAATTGAACTGTACTGGCCACTTTTTCTCAGTCCCACAAACTTCAAAGCTGTGAGAAATCAATGTCTGTCCTTTAAAGCCACCTTGTCTGTTGGCACTTTACCACAGAAGCCCAGACTAGAAAGAGCCCAGTGTCTCATCATCTCTACTGTCTGATTCTGCGGTACTTTTCTCCTTGTGAAAAGCTTCAGAACTAGGCTATAACTAACTGAATACAAGTTTCATGGAGGGAGTCTACAAAATTCATATTGCTTTCTGGTTTCTTTTACTTTTCTGCACAGATCAAACAAACAAAAAAGCAAGTACCCCAGCGTAAAATGACTTCAGTCTTGAAACTATGTTATATCCAAGAGTAACTTCAGAGTTGCTATGCCCTTCTCCAGATGGTGAGAGCTGCTTAGCATCGACCAGGTCTGAGATCCCAGGAGCAGTCAACACTGCTTCTAAAGATCTAGTTGAATAGAGAAGCAGAATTGGTGACCATCTATTGCTTCATTATTTGTGTCATACAACCCATGAATTATATGTTACATGTTACATATAATTCTGTATATATAATTCTGTTACATATTACAGCTCTGGACATGTTGTAATGAGAAACAAAATGAATGAGATGGTGAACAGAATATGGACAACATCGAAAATAATAAACTTCTACCTTAATTGTCTCAGTTTATCCTGAGAACTATCATGAACTATGAATCTCACATCATTGCAAATACAGTTAGATCAGGGTGTCTCATTCAACCTCTGTCTCCCAGCCATGGAGACAGTCCCATGCCATGACCTACAAAGTTTTTCAGAACACAGTCACTCTCATAAATATTTGTCAGTTGACTGACATTTCTTTATAGATAAAAGTGTTGCAGAGGATGAAATATGTATTCCTTGAAATCTTCATAGTTTTGAAATTTTCAACAGTCCACAAATGAAAATTCATGAGACTATGCTGAAAATCTATAGTACAGACAACCAAGCATCTTACAATCTACAAATAACTGCTTGAGTCCACTTCAAATGTATTGTCATTATCTTGGGATGATTCCATATAACTTTGCTGTATAGCATACTTAAATTGAATGGGAAACTAGTTAAATTACTGAAACTCAACTGCCCATATGCTTAGAAAGTACATTTATTTAATTTTTATTTTTTCCCAATAGGAATAGCTAGCTGCCTGAATCTAGAATCTAATTATTTTTATGGTATTTAACTGCTGTGTATCTAAAAGGTAGGTTCAATCTGACAGTCCACTGACATCTTATTGAAATCTGTGATTCTATCTGGCACATGTGGGTGCCTAGCTTTTCTTGCTGTATCTTAGATAACATTCACTCTATACATCATTCATAGTCACACAGATAAGAAACTGGGTCAACCATGGTTCATTTTTTTTTCTTTCAAAAGCAATGTGCTTGAAGTATTGAGACAAGAAATCCATATTTTAGTTTATATTCAGCATAGCTTCTACTTGTTTCAATTATGAATCCTATATTACAAATAAATCAATTCTAATTTTCTCAAAGCCAAAATTACTCAAGAAAAAATTCAATGATAGCAAACATTGATCCAACATGAAAACTGAAATAATTTTAAATTCATCACTTGTGTTGCTCCTTCAGTCACTCATTGTTAGGAATGAAATAATTCTTCATAACCCAACCCAAGTTCTGCATGAGGACTGCTGCTTCCTCATTGCTCCATACCAAAGACTTCTTGCTTCACACACAGTAAGATGTTTTATGCTATGTAACTTGCTGTGTGGTCCAACTTCACCCAACTTTACATCAATATTACTTATTTGGTGAGACCCAGAGAATTACTTTATGAACAACTAAACAATCTAAGATTTTTTTCCATGTAGTTTGTGCTTCCTTTGTAGATGAAAAGTGTGTTAATCATTGTGTTTGGTCTTCAATTTCTTTTAAACATAATAGTGTGTGTGTGTGTGTGTGTGTGTGTGTGTGTGTGTGTGTGTGTACATATATACACATACATGTAATCTAATTGTGTGCATTTATTTATATATTAAACACTTCTGACATAAATTGTAACTTTTTTCTTCTTTTGGTTTTTAGAGACAGGGTTTCTCTCCATAGCTTTGTAGCCTGTTCTACAACTCACTTTGTAGATCAGGCTGGCCTTGTACTCACAGAGATCTACCTGCCTCTGCCTCTTGAGTGTTGTGATTAAAGGTATGCATCACCACTTCGGGGCAATTGTAGCAAATTATAACTGTTTTATTAATTAAGATAAGAAAAGACCAATGAATTGTACAAAATTAGAGGGAAATAAATGACACTGTATCCCGATCTCCCAATTACTACTCATGCATATCTCTTCTGGTTGCTGATGGTTAAAGATTTATATTTTAAAATTAATTATGCTAGCACAAACTCAAAACCAAATCCTGTCCCACTTATGACAATAACTTGAAGTGCACAGATCTTAGAAACTCTTATGTGTTCACATTTCTTGCTGTAAAGATCAAGTTTAGAGCACTTTGCTTTCAATTCACTCAAGAGCACACACTGATACAGCTAACAAATGCAGAGAGAGGAGAGAATACAAATGCAGTAATAAGTGATGAGTACAAAATGTGAAATTCTGAGAGTGAGTCAGCAGTCATCTCTGCATAGGGCCTCATGCCTTACATCACTTATTATGACATCACCTGAGACCAAAGACCAAGGTCATTAAGACAGGAGGGAAACAGAGGAGGACATAGGTGCTAACACTATTCCAGGTCCAGTTACTGTATAACAACTACACTCATATTTGTTAGGGAAAATTTAATGTAAATAATTGTTAACTGTATACTTGGTAGCTGAAAGGGTAAAGAGAGAACCTTAAGGTGTTCCAATAATGTCAACAAAGGAAAAGAGAAAGTTAGGATTATGAAATCTTAAAGGGTTTGAAGAAGAATCTTGGGTTTTTAGGGCCCAGGCTTTGAAGGAAGACACGCAAGGCTCATACCTGATGTGACTCTGGAGGGAATGGACAGGCCAACCCTACTTGTACTAGAGAAACTCAAAGTACTTTTATTGCATCACTAGATTCAAGTAGAATTTACATGGTAAAGAGAGGCAGTGGTGCTCCTGGCAAACTAAGACATTTGTGTAAGCCCAACAGAAAGAAGCTCACAGCCCACTGTGTAGTTTCCTAGCACAGCCATTCACACAGTATAGCTGGGAGACACTAAACAAGCAGAAAGAAAAAGTGTGGTTAGCATAGCCCAAGCCATATCACCACAGAGCAGCTACCAAAATAAGATGGGAAATGGAGAAGAAAGACAGTGGTCTAATAACAGACAATGGTTTATTCCAGATGAGGAGGAGATGGTTTTAAATGTCTGGAAATATGAAATTGAATTGAATCAATGGCACTAGTACTTACTGTGTAATTACAATGTCTTAAGTGTGGTGTTGGGCACTTTAAACCTATTAGTTCATTTCATTTAATCCTCACACATCTATATAAAGTAGGTATTATTATTTGCAGTTTATAAAGAAGGAAATTGGGATTCTAGAAAGCTAAATGAATTCCTCCTCAAACTACAGACTTAAGTGGGGACCCACAACTGGACTGTAGGTCCATCTGCCTCTAAAATATAAGTTCTCAAACATTATAATATATACACACTTGAAAATAACATGAGAGAGAGAGAGAGAGAGAGAGAGAGAGAGAGAGAGAGAGAGAGAGGAGAGAGAGAGAGAAGCACAAACAAAGGGTATGCAGGTATGAAACGTTATGGCAGAGACAGGAAGCCATGAGAAGTTCTACTTGGCTTAAATTTAAGAGAAAAAGTGTACAGTATGGGTGGTTTAGGGAAATAACCACTTAGCCAATCAGATACCAGGACACGAAGAGTTTGAAGAACAAGTTGTAATGGATCGACTTTGCAGTGTGGGCAACAGTAAGTCATTGAAACTTTAGGTAGTCAACAACTGTGGTGACTCTTTTATGCATGTATATTAAAGTGTGATGTGGGGTATGTGTGTGTGTGGGTGTGGGTGTGTGTGTGTGTGTGTGTGTGTGTGTGTTCCTGCAAAGATACAGAAGATGCACTGAACTGAAGTCAAGATAGAAGCAAGAATATTTTTTTTCCAAAAAGTCTGAGATTATAAGGGAGATCATGAAAAATGCAAAAAATAGTGTGGAATGTTAAGGAGTGGATCAGCAGAGAAGGTGCTGAGGATCTGAGGATGTGAACAAGTCAAACTAATGATAAGGTTAAAAAAAAATGCTGTAAGGTATTTGAGAGAGAGCACAGGGAGGCCTACCCTTGCAACTGGGAGAGTAGGTGAATGGCAGTGTTTCATTAAGTCAAGAAGAGATTAGAAAAATCACATCTGGGAAAAGAGAGAAATGATGTTCTGTTTGGCTCATTTGTTTGAGATTTTACACATACACACAGAGAGAGACAAAGACAGAGATGGAGAGAGAAGAGTGTGCAGTTGACAAAATAGTATAAAAGCACCAGGGTTTAGGAAGGACAAATAGACTGGAGATGAGAGTCCTTATCCATACAAAGAATAAAGTCTTCACTCCCTTTTCTGGAAAATGCACAGGGCCAAGACACTGTTAGAAAACTCTCTTTCTGCTTTGAAAGTAATAAAGCATTGGCTTTGAGCAAGCAGAGAACCGAGGAAGATGAGAAGAGAGTGTTGCAAATCTATTTGGTATAATTGATACAAGAATTTCATCTAATTGAGCTTAAATGTAAAGAGACATAAGCATCAACCAGAAATATAGTATTCTCAGCATGTTCCCTTAATTTCCATTTTAAATAAATCTAGAGTGATTTCTTATGCATAAAAAATATCATCTATTATTTTAAGAGCTACTCCAAGTTTACTGAAAATTATTAGATATTTGTGTTTTGTGTACATTACAATATATTTATGTCTGTAGTATATCAATTATGTAAACTTAAAAAATATTATATCTGTTGTTTTTAAGTGTTTAAATGTGAATTATAGCTAGTAATCAAAATAATAACACTATTTTTCAGTTAGTAGGTAATGTGACTTCTTGCACATTCAAAAGGAAAATATTGGTTGTTGTGCAGCATGAAATCCCATTTTTTCACTCCTAATAGAATCCGTAACTTTTAATCATTTTAGATAGGGAGACACTTGCCCCATTCTATTTTAGGAATATATTATAGACTGGATGATGCTATGATCGTTTGAATGAGAATGACTCCAATAAGCTCATATGTTTGAGCCCTTGGTCCCCACTTGTTGGATCTATTTGGGAAGGATTAGTAGGAACAGCCTTGTTGGGATAGATGTGTCATTGGAGGTGGGCTTTGAGGTTTCAAAATCCCATGGCATTCCCAGTGTCTCCTTCTTTTGGCCTCATGCTTTGAGATCAGTTGTGAGCTCTCAGCTACTGCTCTAGTACCATGGCTGCCTGTCTACTGACATGTTCCCTGACATGCAGGTGATGAGCTCTAAGCAAGTCCCCAATAAACTCTTTTTTTTAACATGCTGCCTTGGCCATAGTATCTTATCACAACAATAGAAAAGAAATTAAAACAGAATCGTAGTCCTGATAGGCTTAATCGGGTCAGCAAAAGCATAACCTCTGCCATAGCTATCAATTTGGCAGTGGTCATATGCTTCAGGCCTAAATAAGTCAGCACAACCCATAGCAATCTCATTCCACGTTACACAGCTCTATCCAGGTAGAGTACCGCTCTCGTGGTTTTTGTTCACATCAATACCATAAAGGCAAAATGTAAAGCTGAGAACATGCTCATATACTTGATGATTTTGCTGGATGTTCAAATCAGTTCTAGATTAAACCAACCCTTGCAAGTAAGCTTAAAGTACAGAGAGAGGTTTAGTACTGATTTCCTTAAAAATTAAACCAAGATCTGACACCATATTGTAAGGTGGGCCCATATTATGCCAAGTGTGATAAGATTTATTTTTTAAAATTTGTATGACTAATACCAATTTCCCATTATTCCTATATTAAAAGGATCGGCAGGGTTTCCTTAATTATAAATAACGTAAGATGAACTTAACTCTACATTATCCCCTAGTCTAAAAATCATATATTTTAATGTTTGATTTATACTCAAAAACAGACTTTTCATGGTAGAGGAAACTTAAAAGACAAGTTGTCACCAAGATACAGGTATATTTAGTTCCAAGATATTATAATTTTGCAAGTCTAAGCATTTGTTTCCTTTATAACATAAAGTATTGTTTTCAAACCAGTACCTGTGGCCATCTCATGCTCCAAGAAATGACAAAAATGGTCATCATAGACATGGCAATAAGATGGGGCTTGTCCCCACTCTCACTTCAAATTTCTCCCACTCTGCTTTTACTAATTTAACGGGTAGCAATAGAGTACCCCTGGAAACCTAAACATGGGATAATGAATCTTGCTGATGAAAGAGTTTTGAAAACTTTCCCTTTAGAGGCAAATGAATCTGTTTTGTTTTTTTTAACTGTTACTCCTGACGATTTTGTCTCCTTTGTTAGCCATCTTTTCTAATCTAGTGTAGTATGCCCTTCAGATTACAGAATCATTCTTTTTTTCTTTTTATTTATTCTATATCTTTTACAACATGTATCTTGATCCTCTCTCCATCCCTACATGCTCCAATGAAAACAAAATTTAAGAGAAAAAGGGGAAATTTTAAAATCTTTTCATAGAAGCTACATTGTGACACACTGAGTCACACCATTTATTTTCCATATATTTTTGCTTGCAAGTGTTCCTTGCAAAGAAGAGTCATTGGTCTGGTCCAAGGCCTCAGGTTTCACCCACACTACAGATGCTGGGTCCTCACTAGGACTCTTCCTGGACATCCTGTGTTGCCCCATGTTGTGAAGATCCTGCAGCTTTGGGTCTGCAGGTCAGGTCCCTTCACGTGCTCCAGCAATATATGGATGGATGTTGGGGTGGACCAAGTCAGAACCCTGGATCTGGGCCTGGGCAATTGAGGGTTGATCCTCCAGTGAGTTCTCCCCACTCTCAACACCAGGGTGAGCTCTTCAGCATCACCTTGGCTAATTCACCCTTTGCAGTAATGAGTAAGGAGTGGGGCCAATTCTGCTTTCAAACTCAGGGTCCACTCTCCTACAGGAGGTCACTTTCTTAACAATCTACTGCTATCAACTAATTCTCCATTTACCTAAGCTGCTGTCTCCTCCTAAGCAAAATGCTTTAAATTCATTCTAAAGCACAACAGACATATTTGTCTTGTTTCTTCTTGTTTTATAATGGTTTTGATCTCTGAGAATTTCATCCCCCTCTGACTCCTCTCATATTATCTATCTCCCTATCCACCCAAGTTTAGGTTTTCTTCCTACCACCCTCCCTCCACTGACTCCAATTTGTGTTGGTCGATTACTCCTGGGCATAGGACTTGCACTAGAGTAAGATCAATATTATGGGTGTTATATCATTACAAAAAAAAAAAAAAAATCCTGAGCTTGCCTCTCCTGGCAGCAATAAAATGCCAATAACTACTCAACTAGGGGTGGGACTAACTACTAACTTCTCACCTCCCCTCCTCCATGATTGGATTTTGTCTGGCTTGATCCTGCACATGCCATGTGCAGCCTATGAGCTCCTATAGGCATCTGCACTGTTGTGTCTGGAAAACACTTTCTGTGAGGTGATACACCACTCTGGCTCTTTCCCCACCCTCTTCTGCACAGATAATAGCCTTGAGGAGAAGGATGTGATGAGTACCCCAAAGTCCTCTGCGCATTGTACAGTTGTGGGTCTCTGAATTAATTAAACAACAGCACTCTATCCATGAGTGTTTTATTCCCATCTCTAGGCTGAGGTCCATGAGGAGATATCTCATCCACTAAACAACTAGTTGACCTACTTATTACTCTCCCAGCTGACATCTGGCTTCATTTCATAAGCCTATGACATCTTGTTAAATCTCTGTAGATTCTTAAAGGAAATAAATTATTTTTTCTTTTATTTTCTCTCCCCCTCCCTCCATCCATCCATGCATCCCTCTCCCTCCCTCTCTCTCTCTCTCTCTCTCTCTCTCTCTCTCTCTCTCTCTCTCTCTCTCTCTCTCTCTCTCTCAGTGTGTGTGTGTGTGTGTGTGTGTGTGTGTGTGTGTGTGCTTCAAGATAGGGTTTCTCTGTGTAGTCCTGGCTGTTCTGGCTCACTCTGTAGATAGACCAGGCTGGCCTTGAACTCACAGAGATCCACCTGCCTCTGCCTCCTTAATGCTGGGATTAAAGATGTGTGCCACCACTGCCTGAATATTTTTTTTCTTTAAAGAGTTTAAAATGTAATACATATGTGTAATTTTTTTAAATAAAGCCCATGAAGAAGTCTATTAACACTGTTCAGTCTTCCCATCCATTCAGTCAGGAAAGTGGGGGTGTAGTGTGTAGAAAGCCAGGAGTGGAGGAGAACATGACCTCGATTCACAGGAGGATGCTTCACTCAGCCAAATCTGTGCATTAAATAAGAGTTATTAAGGAGTTGACCTTGACCTAAAGCTAATAAATCTTTTTATTTATGAAAATTAATTTTATTTCAACAAAGTCTAATATCTTAGCCATTATTTGAAAACTACATATGATTAAACTTTGGGAACTAGCCAGGACATAAAGATCCTAAAATTTGGGTCATTCTTAGCATTGGTTATTAATATTCATACAAGAAAAATTTTTATACATCTGAAGCTTTGTCAAAAAAAATTCTAAAAGTATATCAAAGAGACACACTATGACATTGGATAAAAAATAAATTGACATCATCCATGTGGAGCCATTAAGAGTGAGAGTGAGTATGCCATGGAGAATTAAGAGCAATTAAAAACACTTATGCCTTTTTAATCTGTACAAAGCAAGCAGAATATTTTATCATCATAAAGCAACTAGTCTTTATAATACTTAAATTGTCCACATAAGAATTAGATAACATTTTAAATCAAAGACAAACTCCTTAGAGCTATATTGTGTGTAGTTTTATCGCTTCCAAAAATTTGTTTTCCTTATCAATAATTTGAGTTACAAAACAATCCTTTCCCTAGGAAAGGAATCTCCATCCTTAAGTTTCAATGCCCAGGGACATCTGATTGTAAAGACCACATAGAAAGGATAAGATGGAGACTAATTTATGAGTTCCCTTTCATCACACACAATCTCACTGAAGGCATTGGACAGAGACCTGTTTGCACCTGCCACTGATGTAAACACATGTTTGTGTGTGCATACCCAGGTTTTCCTTATAGGTTACAGGTAATGCATCTAAAAAACACTTAAGTTATGCCAAAGCACATCTGATGGGAGATGTGATTCTGTATATATGTGTCTCATACTGGTTAATAAAGCCCTGTGGCCAATAGAAAACTAGATAGGTAGGGCTAGGAGACTAGGAGGAGGAAGAGGAAGTAGTAGGTATGAGTCAAGATGTAGCCCGGGAAGAAGCAGGAAGCCTGCCGCGCGGCTTCCCGATAAGACGACCACGTGGAAATACTTAGATAAGTAGAAATGGGTTAATGATTAAGGCAGAGCTAGCCCATTAACAATAATGGTAATTGGCCAACAGGATTGTATCAAATATAGAGTCTCCTGAGTGTTATTGGGGGCCAGGACGCCAGACCAGCGGCGGGCAGGCTGGCAGAAACTTACACGCTACAGATGGCACCCAACGTGGCTATAAGAACTTTCACTTAAAACTAATAAGAGCTTAAGAAATGTTTTAGAAACAAGGGAACAGAGACTAGCAAGACTTATTGGTAGCAACATTTTCTCTGTTGGATTTGTTTTGTTGTAGACAGAGATTTTCGCGGCTCCTTTAATGGATGTTTCCAAAATTAGCATAAGCGGCAAGAAAACCGCCTTGCTTTTAAAGAGCTCTGCTAACAATTCATTGGTGTGTACAAGAGCTGCAATGAAGGTTTACACTGTGTTTTAAAAAATACGCTGGCTTGGGAGAGAAAAAGAAACGGGATACAATGGTTTAAAAAGAAAAAAGGAATTAAATGGGTGGATGTAATGGCACACGCCATTAATCCCAGCACTCGGCAGACAGAGGCAAGCAGATCTCTGTGATTTCAAAGTAAACCTGGTATGCAATGAATTCCAGGACAGATAAAAGTTACACAGAGAAACCCTGTCTCAAAATATGTAAAAATAGAAGTAGAATAAATAGAGTAATAAAAAAGCCACGTAAAAATGGAAAGCACAGAAAAATTTTGGATACTATACGCGCTTCTGTTGTCTTTAAATTATTTGATTGCTGAAAAAACAACTGCTGATAAAAGAAATGCTGCTGGATTAATTCAATTTATATATTTTAAAAATGCTTTGACTCCAAAATTCAAGCCTAAGGACAAGTTACTGGGGAAAAGGATTTCTATTTTTGTTTCCACAGAAAATGAAAAGCTATGGATTCTTTGCAGACTTATATGGTTTGATCAAGCCAGACCCCCTGAAACAATGCCCCAGATGATCCAACATTCAAAGCAGTTGAGACAAAGCCTTGCAGACTACAGCCAAGATTTCTGCATCTTCTTTGGACCCCTATGACAGCGCCCTCTACCAGCAGGAAGTAGTTTGGAAAGAACAACGCCCAAATTCCCAAATATTGTTTATAAATGTTTGTTTTCATTTAAATGGACTTGGTTATAAATAGCTATAACCACAAACAATCTTTTTAAAGGTAAAAGGGGAATTATGGTATAGATATGAATACTTTGCTTTGAAATGGATTTTCTTTTATTGATACAATTTAAGGTCAATTTTGTAATATGTATATTTCTCCTCTTGTTTAGGTATTGTGTTTATATAGCTCATTGGAAAATGTAATGTATAAATTAATACAGATTATAGAGACTTACCTATGATGGTCAAAACTTGGAGTTAAGTTAGTTAGGAGTTCTAGATATGCAGAGATGTATTTGAGATGAATAGGCATTCTTCAAACCTTTCAAAGACCTACAGAATATGGCATTTAAAATGGTTTAGGGTTTTTCTTGACAGTGAGACACAACTGCTCCTGGTAACACCACCTACAGAAGAAAGGAAGATGGACATCGAAGAAACACATTATGGAGTTTGCTTCTAATATGGCAAGACTAGCCATTTGGGCAAGGTACTTCTCTTGTCTAGACTGTTTGACTTTATGTTGTAGAAACTGGACATGCAGGACCCACAAAAAGGTGACTGCTGAAACAAGATGGACATTGCTACAGGATTCCTGCTTCATGGAAGAGGCTGCCAGACAGCCAGACAGTCTACAGGACACAGAGAAAAGTTTCCTGCCTTGTTGAGGAGTCTGGACACACACTATGGCCTATGGGCTGAAGATGGAACATTACAGAAGAACTTCAGGTGACTGACCAGGCAATGAGTTGTCTCTGTCATTTCTAGAATTTATATATTACCCTTCTGTGGTCTTTGATGGAGTTGAAGACAGATAGTTATGGTTACAGTTTTCCTTAGTTAGGATTAAAGATAAGTTACATATAGGACTTTAGACTCACAAAGATAGGATAGATGATATTTTCTTTAAGTCTTACAAAATGTTAATGGACTAAATATTGTTAACTGTGATTCTTATTTGATAACTATTGTATGTTATATTTTGCTATGTTAAAGTTAAACCCCTTCTTTTACTTTAGACAGAAAAGAGGAGATGATGGGAGATGTTATTCTGTGTATATGTTTCTCATACTGGTTAATAAAGCCCTGTGGCCAATAGAAAACTAGATAGGCGGGGCTAGGAGACTAGGAGGAGGAAGAGGAAGTAGTAGGTAGGAGTCAAGATGTAGCCCGGGAAGAAGCAGGAAGCCTGCCGCGCGGCTTCCCGATAAGACGACCACGTGGAAATACTTAGATAAGTAGAAATGGGTTAATGATTAAGGCAGAGCTAGCCCATTAACAATAATGGTAATTGGCCAACAGGATTGTATCAAATATAGAGTCTCCTGCGTGTTATTGGGGGCCAGGACGCCAGACCAGCGGCGGGCGGGCTGGCAGAAACTTACACGCTACACACGTCATTTTGAGCAGCTTTGTTATGTGACACTATAAATTCACATAGCTAAACTTAATTCTCATACATATATGTACTTTATTATATAATAATGTTATATTATGTATATGATATATATACAATATATATATATATTTAATTCTTCCACATAGTATGTATTGTTAAACATTTCACTATTACACAAAAAACTCTTTCAAGAAGCATGCTTTATATCAAATATATCTTTATATTCAGAGAATTTAATAAATGCATTGTGCATCATATCACACAATACATGAGCTGAATTCAAGCATAAGAACACCTCAAATCTTTAAAAATGAAGCTGCTGTTTACAAAGAAGTCCACTGAGTCTCACACAAACTCTTGCTTCTAGACAGCAATGAACTATTGAGACTTAAAAGCTTTTCTTGGCATCTACATTTCTTGTTGCCTCCATTTTTAGACAGCTTTTGTTGTCATTAAATCTACCTTGTCTGAACCTTAAGTCAATGCACATCCAATGAACCTGACATTATATGTACTCAGCCACGGCTAGATTCTTAATAGAAATATGTGTGAATGAAGGATGCCATAGGCAAGTAGCCCCATGATAGCACAAAGATGCTGTGCTTCGGACCCAGGCATTGATGTCCTCAGTGAGTAAGTGAAATCACCAATCACTCTACCAGTGTCTTCAAGTTCCCAACGAACTGAAAGGTGAGACCAACCGTCACAATTCAAAGCTCTTACATCAATACCACCAGCAGAAAACAAAGTAGCAATCATAACATTTCTGAGAGGGTACCATCCTGACATCTCCATTTCTCAGTTTTGTTTTCAGCTTCCTTCTCCAGACACTATTGCAAAGGGGGGAAATGCTACATTACTCCAGAAATCTTGCCGTAATTCCACTTCTGTTTGTTTGTTTGTTTTGTTTTTGTACATGGGTGTACATTTGTGAATGTGTCAGGGTTCACACATGTAGATCAGAGGAAAACTTGCATGAGTAAGTTCTAGTCTCCCACCAGGTGATATGCAGCAGATATCATCAAGTTTGGCAGCAAATATCACTGGCCCCTGAGCTAGCTCCAACTCTTTTACATTCCTAGTATGAAACCATCAAGAAGCTGAAGCTCTGATGACCAGACCAGAAGCTATATGAAAGAATAGCTATCCTATCCAAAAAAAGAGTGCATCCCCAGAGAGTAAAAAGAAAAGGGGCACTCTCCAACCACATTCAGATTCTACAATTAACAACTTTTTGCCAATTTGAAATTTCATTTAAAGATGAGCAGTGTGGCTTTGTTTCTGAACATAAGGCCATTCCTATTGTAAATTCCCTAAGGAAAGTTTCTAAAAAATGCTCTCTTGAAAATATTTCAAAAATACATTGGATAGCAAATGTTTTCTATTTTTAATTCTTGTCATTTTTAGTCAAATACTATGGAATCAATACAGTTAAAAGGCCTTACATGAAGCCGCATTGTGTTCCTCACAGGCCTTCCCAATCAGTCTTTCTCCAAACACAATGTAAACAAAAGCCACTGCACTGTACACATTGCCTCCTGACCACAATTGTGCTCCGGCAATGCTTAAGCCATCCAAGATTCTCTCCCAGAGTTCACCTCTAGCCCTTTGACCTGTACTGTGCAACCCCCGCTTCCTCTGCACCCAGCTGGCACAGTGGATATTTTATCTCCTAAAAGTGTTTTAAAGAGATGCTTTGAAATTCAAACTACAGCTTTTGGGTTTGTCTTGCCAAGCTCAGCACTTCCAAATAGACTAAGTACAAGGAAGAGTAATAGCTTCATCATCATTTGGAAGTTAAGTACACGTAAGATATAATTTAATGTTTCTCCTGCACATTTACAGAATTGACCTCAATGTTGAATGCTCCTCTGTCATACCTCATGGGAGTTAATTTACTAACAAAGATGTCATTCTGCACAATCCCACAAAGGCTTTTTCTCCAGACGGAAACTGAAATATCGGAAAGAAAGGAGTGTTTATTGGTTAATATGACAGATGGCACAGTGACATTTCAGCCAAGCGCCATTATGATAAATGTATGTGCAAATATCAATTCAATAGGAGAACACTATAGCACCAACTAAAAATGCTGATCAAATCATGGGTTTTTTATAACAAGTCCTCATTATTTTTACAACCCAGGAAACTGTTATCCTTTTGGTATTTGAGTGATTCAGGTATGTCTAATAGTGATTAAATAAGGACAGATATCCCTGAACAAAATATCTATGTTTGAGATTGTTCTTTCTCACTAAAAACAGCCTCCCTGGGTCCTGGTAGCTTTTTTGTATTACCCTATTGTGCAATGCACGCCTGCTGGAGACAGGATAGATGTTTAACTCAGCATAATCAGGTTTCTTTGATTTGGAATTACAAGTTGGAAAGAAGATTCAGTTGTTAAAATACTAGCCAGGCAAGCATAAGAAGTGAAGTTTAGATCCCCATCACCCACATAAATGCTGGGTGACCATGACTTCCCCATAATTCCACCACTCAGGAAGTAAAGACATGGGGGATGCCTAGAGCCAGCTAGTGATATTAGCAAGGCACATGACTTATGCTTGAATACTTGGTCCCTAGTTGGTGAACTGTTTGGGAAGGATTAGAAGGTGTGGCCTTGTTGGAGGAGGTATGCATTTTTGGCTTTGAGTTTTCCAAAGGCTCATCCCACTCCCAGTGCGCTCTCTGTCTCCTGCTTATGAACTCAGGTATAAGCTCTCAGCTGGTCCTGCTGCCATGCCTTCACTCCACCATCATGAACCCTCTGGAATGTCAAACCCAATTATAAGTTACCACGGTCATGGTGTTACATCACAGCAATAGAAAAGCAACTAATAAATACACACATTAAGTACTCTCAAGCACACACACACATACACACACACACACACACACACACACACACACCACATACACTTGGGCTTATCCAAAACAGAATTGGAATTAGAATCAAGCAGCCTATCAGCCAACTGCCAACCTGGAGATTCTGGAGCCCCTTGGAAAATAAGTCAATAGAAGGATGAGAGGAGAGACAAACTCCAGGTTTGGTGACTTTACCACTTTTCCACATTTCTGGCACATTTCTGCTCCTTGTAATAAAACATCTGTCTTAGGGTTTTTGTTGCTGTGAAGAGACACCATGGCCACAGAAACTCTTATAAAAGACAACATTGGATTGGGGATGGCTCATAGTTCAGAGGTTTAGTCCATTGTCATCATAGTGACAAGCAGGCAGACATAGTGCTGGAAAAGGAGCTCAGAGTTCGACATCTTAATCTGCAGGCAGCAGAAGCAACTGTGACACTGGGCATTCCTTGAGCATAGGAGACCTCAAAGCCCACTCCCACACTGACACACATCCTCCAACTAGGCTACATCTCCTAATAGTAACACACCCCATGGGGGTCATTTTCTTTCAAACCACCACAGCACTTGTCTCGTTGAATTCTTCTTGGGTTGACTTGTTATCCACAGCCCCAAACTTTAGCTAAGTAAGCACCCATATGAGACAAAAGGCCATTCTCCATACTCCTTTGCATGTACACTGTACCTTGATCACAGCAAGACAATTTCAGCATTTGTCCTGTCATCAAGACCCCAAGTAGACACTTTTTCCCCTTTATGTTCAACATGCCATCAGTTTTACTCTGGCTTACATTACAACTTATCATGTGACCCACAAAGAAGTCCACATGCTATTTGCAGTCTCTCCTCAGTGTTTGCAAACACCAGGACTTAACACCTTGCCTGTGTTCTCTAGCTCTCTATTGCAAACTAAGCAGTCTGCTGTTCTGTTTGTTTGCAGCTGCAACCAGGCCATGTTCAAATGCAAACTGGGGAAACTAAAGAGCAGCCCCTGGAGAATAGGGACAGTCAGATAAGCTTCCTAGATGGACCCTCAGAGCCCTCTACTGACACCTTGGGAATTTAGCCCAAGACCAAAGTCAGAAAGAATTCAGAAGGTGAACCACTACTGAAAAGCAGATAATGGGAAAAAACTATTTTGTCATCTTCCATCTACCTCAAAGTATCTTTCTAGTCTGTAACCAGCATCTTTTCTTTCAGAATTGTCACTCTGAGACATTTACCAGAGAGTGAAAAGGCTTTCTGTTTATGTCACTTAGCCACAAAGTGACCAGAAGCAGGATACTTTGTTTCTTCAATTGAAATCCTAATATTTGTCCCTTCCTGTTCCAAGCAACAAGAGTAAATACCTCCATCCCAGCATTCAGGAGGCAGAATCAGGAAAATGACCACAAGTTCAAGGCCAGCCTCATCTACAGGCAAGTACAGTCCATACTGGACTGCAGAATGAGACCCTATCCCAAAGCAACAGGGCAGTGTTCTTGTGAATTTTACTGCCATATCGAATGCTATCTACCTAGCAGTCCTTTTCAGTTTATCTCATTTCTATTCAGCTCACCTTCTGTAGTTACATTAGTTCTGAAACTATGAGTTCTACATCACTGATTAAGAATCAATATAGGATTTGGATGTGATGGTAATACATAGAATCCTGATATTTCAAAGGGAGAGACAGGAGTATTAGGAGTTCAAGGCCATCCTCATATATATGGTGATGTCAAGGCTAGCCTGAGCTACATGGCCTTCTGTTTCAAAATTAAAAAAAAAAAAAATCAACATAGGAGCTGGGCGGTGGTGGTACACGCCTTTAATCACAGCACTCAGGAAGCAGAGGCAGGTGGGTCTCTGTGACTTCGAAACCAGCCTGGTCTACAGAGCTAGTTCCAGGACAGTCTCCAAAGCCACAGAGAAACCCTGACTCATATATATATGTACATAGTGTGTGTGTGTGTGTGTGTGTGTGTGTGTGTGTGTGTGTGTGTGTGTGTGTGTGTGTCAACATAGGGACTCTTATTAGATAAGAATTCTTAGAATTTTAATAAATTTTATTTTCATCCCTTATTTTCTTTTATCACAACCCTCTCCTCCTTCTATTTAAACTCTTTCCCAACAACTCCTCCTCATGCTTTCAATTTTTTTCTGTGTGTATGATCCACTGAGTTAGGGTTTCTTGCATGAGCATGAATGATAGGTTATTTACTTGAGTGTGGGCAACTTACCCATGGCTATACCACTGGTGAAAGTTACACCTCTACCCCTAGTCACCATTAACTGTCAATAGTTCTTTTCTCCCCTCCATGATGAAATGCTGACATGCCAATTTTGTACTGTTCATGTGTGGTGGTAGGAATATAAAGAGAATAATGTAGAAGAAGTCACTCAAAGAATTGCCATATAATTTACCACATGGACTACCATACAATAAATTGAGTCCAAAGGAAATGAAACAAAGCATATTAAAGTGATACCTGTGCATTGTTAGTTTAATGACACTATTCATAATAACTGAGATATAAAAGCATCTTTGGTGTCCATCAACAGATGAGTAAATGAAGAAAATACTCATGTGTGATAGAATGTTTTTATGTTACTTAGCCATAAAGAAAAATGAATTTCCATTTGCAGCAAAAAAAAATGAATGGAAATGGGATACATCAAGTTAAGCAAATTAAGCTTTTTTAAAAAGTCAACCTAAAAGTAGAATAGAGATTAGTACATTGAGAAGAGTATAGTGAATGAAAGGTGAAAATTAGATAGTTGAATTTGATCAGTACACATTCCTGGAACTGTCACAATCAACCCTGTTAATGTGTACAATTAATACATCTCAATCAAAATAGAAGATTAAAACAGTAATACAATCTCAAAGCCTGATGTTGATTCTGTTTACATACTTTCCTACTACAGATCACCAATCCACTCAGCAACATAGCAATTGTCTGTGAAGGGCAGAAGTTGTTCTAAGCATTGGAAGCCCAATGGGGACACAGACAAGTAACAGGACACATTACAGAGGTGACACATTGTTTCTACAGACAACTACATGGTCCTAAGAAAGCATACAAAGGGCATGTGAACTCCACATACATAGTTTCATCAGAAAAGGCTCCCTACAAAAACAGAAGTTCAAGAATAAAAATCAAAGTGCAATCAGGGATCAAGAAGATTTTTAAAAAGCAGCACAGAGTAGGGCAGCAGTAATTAGCTAGAAACAATGGAGATAAATAAAAGTGGGTGGAAACTGGTTAGAACTGATAAAACAAGAGGTTTGTGGAAGTGAGAGGAGAGGGAGGTACCAAAAATGACTACTGGGTGTCTCACATGAGCAATAAATAGACAATAGTGTGTGCTGTAATGAGACAGAGAAATATGTGCATGAAACACCTTAACATCTGAAGAAATCCTTTCTCCAATATGTCTTTTCTGGTACAGGTGAGAACATTTTTCAATTTGACCCTTTGAGAAAAACAGATGAAAGTTGCTGTAGAAAGGATATGCACCCAGTAGTTCATAGGTGATAAATCTGTAGTGTGGTATTGCCTATATTTCCCAATGTTTTGATGCAAATATTCATTACTTTGTAATATAAAAATATAAAGAATTTTAAGAAGCATGTGATTACACCATAATAACTCTTAAATGGAACAAGGTAAAGAAAGCTTTCAGCAAAATATAATAATTTTTTTGCATCTTTCTGCAACCAATATGATAGCTATTTATTCTTTTAAAAATAAAAGCATTTCATATTGGCAAAAAAAATACGAATGAGGTAACGCCATCTGGGATTTGCAACTAACTCATCTGGCAAAGTGTATCAAAGCAATATTTTAAGGCTCAACATTGTCTCGAATGTTCCCTCTGGTGTCAACCTTATGCAAACTGAAGAAAGTTAGCAGTGGGACTAGTGCCATAGACCCACAGAGCTCATCAACAATTAAAGTGTGAAATTAAAGCAAATTGATCCCCATAAAGAGCATCAACCTACATGGTTCATTATGAGCCTCATTTGTTTATGTTTTCATACCTCAGTTAACTTACTTTACCACTAAATACACACTTGTGTTTTTGCCTATTCCTTGTTTTTTTTAATCTTCACCTCAAAACCCTTGAGATGGTTATAGACCTTCTGCTCCCCTTTGAAAAGGAGGAAAACATTCTAGATTTAACCCACAACAGTCAGCATTTGAAAAATGAAACAAAGTTCCTTAAAAGTCAATGTTGGATGGCAACAGTGAGTTGTACTGATAGCCAATATCATTTCTCAGCACGGCCCCCCTGCTGGCCTTGCCTAGATAGCACCTACTCACCAACAGGCTATGCCTTCTTCCCAGAAGCACAACTTGGATGTGCGTGAATGAAATCAAAGACCATGATGTTGGAGAAAGTGAGGGACTCGAGGCTGGGTGGGAAAGTCTTAAGCAGATAAGGGGATTGCCATCTCTAAAGAGAAAATCTCCATATGGCATTTGGCTGTGGGTGGAGATAGTGAAATGTTAATAGAAAGTGCTCGCCACTTCCTACTCTAGTCTGTAAAATCCAACTTGTATCATCCTTCATTCTCTTTTTCCACCCACTAGCTAAACACGGTCTTCCCGGAGCTCTAGGATCAGATGGAGTCATAAAATGAAAAAAGATAGTTTCTAAACGAGCACACAAAAGATAGATTGGTTCCCTGTTATCATTGTAACAAATGACTCCAACTGCTAGTTCCTTCTCTTGCCATTCTATGGGGAAATGTCATAAATGGTTCAATTAGAGTTGTGTCTCCTTGGAGTATTAAGTAGAGAGCCTGCCTCCCAAGTCTGGTCTAGCAGCCAGAGTTCACTCATGCTTCTTAGCTCACAGACCCAGCGTTGTGCACCCCAGCCTCTCTATCCCTTCCTCATTAAGCCTTCTATGTCTATGTCCTTATGATTATAGAGGCCCTACCCAGATAACCAAGACAATCAAGCCCTAAAGCTTCCAAGTCCCTCTTGCCATGTAAAGCAATGTATATCAGGTCCTGAGAATAAGGACATGGAGTAGGTAGACAGGGGGTGTAATTATTCAGCCTACCACAGAAGATGCTGTGAACTCCAAAAGACTTCATGAAAAATTTAAATTGTGTTAATCCACTGGTTTCAGAAGTTCACTAGATGATACTGTTTTAAGAAACAGGATCTGCAAATACAGTGACAAATATCTTCCCTAGCTGGATTGTAGCAAAGATAACAACCATACCTTACTAAAGTTTGTTATCAACAAGATGCATTATGCCCACCAAATAATTACAGTTAATAATACTCTAATAGTGTTTACTAATAATGATGACATGAATAATTAAATTATTAATGACAGCTAAGAATAGCCCAGGGGAAGAGGCAAATTTTATTCTAGCAAAAAGCTTCAACTTTTTCCCATATTAAATCTTTAATTGGAACTCTTAACATCTAAGAAAATAAGCTTGTTTACATCTTATCTTCCTTACCTAAATGATTCATGTCAAAGGTGTTGCCAAGAAATGAAAAGATACAAAAAGAACAGAAGATTCACTGAGATACATGCAAAGCCAATATTAGCTCACAGGAAAGGTCTAAGCCTCTGCACTCTTAAAGTGAATTTTTTGTCTATTTCATGTACTATGGGACTGTGAAATTATTTTTTCCAAGGTCTAGACAACCTCAATGTCCACGCACTTTACTTTCTATAAACTTTCTGATGCAATCATGATTTTATTATCTGCAAAATGATGTTTCTATGAGAAGAAAATCAAAAGATGCTGTAGGATCAGGCTCTCCCTGGACATCCATCACCATAAGTCCCTGATTACTCTAATGACTGTTCACTGGGAAACAAAATTTAATGTGCTTTCAAGTTTTCCAATTTAGAAATAGAACCAGATTTTAATGTGAATGTGTTTTTAACATTATCCATGCTCTAGGGGAAAGGGCTTTTGGGAGGAAAGTGTAATGAACATTTTTAATCATACTAAAAAAGTTGCCAAGAATTTGTGGCTTAACTTTTTGATGACAACAAACTAGAAAAGATCAAACATATTAATCATCCAGGCCTCCTCATTTCTCAGCATGGCTTCCTATTTTTTAAATATGTATTGAAACATAAAATGCATCCAGGGAAATGGGATAAAATAATCCTACCTAGTTGTCTGTCAGCCTTTTCTTCCTGCATAGACCTCTGAGCACTCATGTGGGGAGCACTGTCACCCCTCTGAGCACCCCGACCCCATCTCTCCACACTGGTTTTCAACCCCAGCACACATCTCCCCCTTCCCTTTTACTTCATTTGTTCTCAAATGCCCTTCAGGCTTTCCATACATTCTTAATGTCATTGATGAAAATGTCAGTGCTGAGATTTATGATCCATCTCTCTGTGCAGACCTTTAGCTTCAAAGTAAATAGCCTGCTTTCCAGGAGGTTGTCTTCCTATTTAAACTCAACAGAAATCAAAGAACAGCCCCTGTCCTATTTCCCTCCTGTCTAGTTTGCAGGTCTGCTTGGGGATGCTCTAGTCACCAAACCATCTTCACGTGTCCTCCCTACTTTCCAAGGCTCAATAAGGAAAGCTCTGTAGTGTCACTGATGCTGGTCCCTTCCTCCATCTAAAAAGTAGACTGTATCCAGGACAGTAAGAGTTGAAGACACCTGTGTAACCCTGCACTGATGCCAGAATGTTAATGAAGTGAAATGTTTACTCAATGTGTGTTCACAACACGTGTGAACAGTTATGGAATGTTGGTAACTTCATTCTCTCCAGAATTGTCCCAGAGGATGAAGGACAACAGACATTATTCTAAAGGACTTCAGAGTTCTTCACTAAAAGATGTGATTAAAGACTAAAAATACTGCTATCCAAACTAATTAGAGGGAGTTATGGACTAATGCCATTCTGTGATGTGAAGCTGTTCTGAGTTGGTTTTATTGGAGACACAAATTCTATTATATTCTAAATGCAATTTCCCAATTCCACAGCAAAGAATTGAGTAATCCGTATAGCTCTTCAATTTTCTTGCTAAGATTCAAAGTTTTGCTTATCTCAAGTTATGAAATATGAATTATTTCAGTGACTCAACCTCTAATTTCAAGGAGATTTGGGGAACAACTCTTTAATTAGTCTCTATCATGCTTGCTTAAACCTTGCCAGCAATCTCTCTCCTGAAAGTAAATTAAAGCTGGAGGAGAAAGACCCTGAACAGTCTCACCTAACACCACTGGCTACTTGACAGCTAAGTCTCCTTAAGACCCATCATTCTGAAGAATGACATCATTGGTTCCAAACACTAATCATCCTCACAGAAGGTCATATGAAAGGTCAGAGTAATGACACATATGTGTGAGAACAAGCTACCAAGTAAATATTTACTACTGATAAAAGTAACACATATTCATCGTTTATTCTTAATTGTTCTTTTGTCCTAGAAATATCCCTTTACCCAAAGAGTTACTTAAATTCTTTCTAACTTTTTATTATTACCAACACAGAGCACATAGCTTTTACCACCATTATGTATATATTGTGACTGTGTTTGGGGTGACAGTTCACAAAATTGGACACCTAAAGCCCAGGGCTTACTTGTTCCAGTGTCAGTGCATAAAATAATGTTTATTTTCTTTTAGCAAACAGAAAACATTAAGAAAAGAAAAAGGCTCAAATTAAATAAACTGGGAAGCAGGGCCCATTTTATGGCCCATTGAAGTAGCTATCCTTTTGTGCATCTGCGTAAAGCCTTCTGAGGGGCTGGAGAAGGAGCTCATTAGATAAATACATAAAGTCCAGGCTCAGGCC
This sequence comes from Cricetiscus sungorus, assembly GCA_030556225.1. Classification (NCBI taxonomy): domain Eukaryota; kingdom Metazoa; phylum Chordata; class Mammalia; order Rodentia; family Cricetidae; genus Cricetiscus; species Cricetiscus sungorus. The sequence goes on along the minus strand of JANBXA010000600.1, from coordinate 3,921,715 downwards.
TGGGACCACATAAACCAGGCACAGAGCTACATACCTGTAATCCCAGCACTTGGGGTAGGAGGAGGGGTCAGGTAGAGGCAGAAGATTCAGAAATTCAAGGACATCCTCAGGTTTATGAGTTCAAGGCTAGCATGGGATACAAGAGAACAAAACCACCACTTAGGAAGCCAGTTATTATCTCCACCTGATCATGAGGGATCAGATTCTCTGGGAAGGGAAGTAACTTGCTGAAGCTACATAGCTTGAGACTTGACAGAGTTCTTGGCTCCCTATATTTTTAACATCCCAACACCAGCTTCTCCTTCCTCCTTTCCTCCCAATCCAGCCCCCTACACATCCCCGCTGCCTACCCCCCCCCCATCCATTCCTCCTCCATTTCTATTCAGAAAAAGGCAGGGAATAAAACATGGCATATCAAGTTGCAATAAGGCTAAGCATCTCTCCTTGTATTAAGGCTGGACAAGGTGACCTCGTATGATATGAGGAATGGTTCCCAAGAGCCATCCAAAGCATTATAGATGGCCCCTACTCCCATTGTTAGGAGACCCACAAGTAGACCAAGTTACACAACTGTCACATACAGAGAGAGGGCCTAGGTTAGTCCCTGGTTGTCGGTTTAGATTTTGTGAGACCCTGTGATCTAGGTTAGTTGATTCTGTCAGTTTTCTTGTGGTGTTCTTGACCCCTCTGGCTCCTACAACCCTTCCTCCCCTCTTCTGTGAGATCTCCTGAGCTCAGCCTAATATTTGTCTAGGGTCTCTGCATCTATTTCCATCAGTTGCTGGATAAAGCCTCTTAAGGATGACAATTGGGCTAGGCATCAATCTATGAGTACAACAGAATATTATTAAGCATCATTGACTTTGGAGGGGCAGTCATGTTTAGGCCTCTGAGTCATCCAGCATCTGGGTCCTGGCACTCCAGACAGTGTTGGGGGTAGGATCACTCTCACGGCATAGGTCTCATGCTGAAACCAGTCATTGGTTGGCCACTCCCACAACCTCTGCACCACCCTTACCCCAGCACATCCCACAGGCAAGACAGACTGTAGGTCAAAGGTTATGTGGATGAGCTGGTGTCCCAGCCCCTCCACTAGGAGTCTTGCCTGGTCACAGGAAATGACCAGTTCAGGTTATATGTCCCCTGTTGCTAGGCTTCTCAGTTGGGTTGATTCCTATTTTACATTACACATTTCAACACACCTGCAAATTGTCATGTGATCACTGTTTACATGCTAAGGTAGAGAGAGTAAGACATCCAAATATGGTTTGTACAGCCTCTTTGTGGTGTTATGGCTATGTCGGTAAATGGTCACTTATCTTTCATTCATTTTAGTCTAAATTAAACTACAATATGAATAGTTTATTGACAAGGTAATGTGGCCAAAATATATGTTGCAACTTAGAGGCCTGACCCACAAAAAAAAAAAAACCCTAAAAGAGTATCTACTCCTCCTATATAAAAACAAAAACTGTAACTCGTAACTCTACCCTTCACTTTATACAAAGAGTCACTCAAAATGGACAGAAGACCTTAATGCAGGTTTCAGCCTGCAACTGAAACCATTAGCAGAACACAGAAGATGCAGGGGTTACTTCCTGGAAGACTCTGATAGCTCTGGACATAATAACAAGAGTTTAAGGGTAGAAGAGATGGCTCAGTGGAGAAAAGCATTTGCTGAAAAGCCTGAGTTCAGTTCCTTGAAGACCCATAAAATTCTAGATGCAGTATATACATCTGCAATCCTAGAATCCTACAGCAAGATGAAAAGTGAAGGCAGGGGAATTACTTCAAGTAGCAACATGGAAGCAATAAGAGAGACCATGCCTCAAGGTACAAAGTGAGAACCAACTGTGAAAGGTTATCTTTGGGGCCTGGGGATGTTCAGTGATTAAGAGCACTTGCTGCTTTTGCAGAAGACCCAAGTTTGGTTCCCAACACCCACATGATGGCTCCAACTGTCTGTAACTCCAGTTCCAGAGGATTCTGTGCCCTCTAATGGACTCTGCAGGCACCAGGCACACATGTGGTGCACATATGTAAATACAGATTCTCATATATATACAAAATAAAAACAAATCTTTTAGAAAAAAATTTACTGGTGGGATTGCAAGATGCTCTGTGCAGAAAAGAAAATAATCAGTCACATGAAGACACATCCTGAAGAACAGGAGAAAACATTTACCAGTTACTCAAACCAACAGGGATTTAATATCCAGATTACATAAAGACTCAAAATATTAAACACCAAAACCCAAACAATCCAGTCAATGAAGGGCACATGAGAACAGAACTTTCACAAGAAAATAAATACAAACAGCCAACAAACACACAAAAGAAAATGCCCAATGTCTTTAGCTATCATAGAATTGTAAGTCAAAACTACACGGAGATTCCATTTCACCCCAGTCTGGTTACCATTAAGAAGCAAATATTGGTTTTAAAAAAAAATGTGAATTCTAAAATAAAGGAAGCCTATACACAGCTGATATTCATATTAATTAGCATAACTTCTATGGAAATCTATGTAGAAGGTCTTCAAAACATTAAAACTGGATTTAGCATAAGATCCTGCTATGCTAATTCTGGGCACTCACCAAGACAAAGCAATATCAGTTTACTATCAGGGTTGCCTGCACACCCATGTTTACCACTGCACTGTTCCCTACAGCCAAATGATGGGATCATTACAGCAACTCATCAATGAGTGGATGGAAAATGTGATGAATGTACAGAATAAAGTATTATTCTGCTGTAAAGAATAAAATCATGTCATTTGCAAGACAATGGGTACAACTGAAGATCCAATTTTAAGCGAAATAAAGCCATCTTCAGGATGACAAATATTATGTGTTTTCTGTCATGTGCAATGATAATTCATGTTGGAATGATAAACAGAAAATGAGGCTTGCTGGGGATGTGAAAGAGGGAAAGGAAAATAAGGAGATAGATGTGATCAAAGTATATTATGCATATACATAGAAATACAATAATAAAACTATTTCTTACATAATTAACATGTGCCAAAAGTTACTTAATTTATATGTGTACCAAAATGTTACCATGTTGATTTGCACAGTTTTTATGGTTTATGTACCAGGTAAAACTAAAAATATTTTTTTAATTAACCAAACTTTCCACCAGCCATTTGATGTTGATTTGAGTTACTAAAGAAAATGCAACTCACAGAGACAGCTGATCTGAACAAGGAGAGCTCATGGATGCCCCAGACTGATAGCTGGGAAACCAGCATTGGACTGACTCAGAACCCCCCCCCCCTCGAACATGGGTCTCAATTAGAAGGCCTGGGCAGTCTAAGGGACCTCTGACAGTGGAACCAGGATGTATCCCTGGTGCACAAAAGAACTTTGGGAGCACATTCCCCATGGAGGGATACTCCCTTAACCTAGAGGCAGGAGGGAGGGCCTAGTCCCTACTCCAAATGACTTGACAGATTTAGATGACCCTTCCTGGAAGGCATCACCCTACATGTGGAATGGGGGAGAGAATGGAATGGAATGGGGGGTCGGGAGGCATGGGAGGGAGGAAGGAAGGAAGGGAGGGAGGAAAAGAAGGAGGAAGGGAGGGAGGGAGGGAGGGAAGGAGAACTGGGGTCAATATGCAAAATAAGAAAGAAGAAGAAGGAGAAAGAAGAAGAAATACAAAGCCTAAGGTAAAATTTGAGTGTCAGGAGAATAACAAATAATATCTTGATGTAACTATATCCTATATAATATTTAGAATACTTTTTAGGGAGTTTAACAATAAAATTGCCATATTCACAGATAAAAGGCAACAAATTGTAATATTTCATAGAATGGAAGTGCACTGAAAAATTGTCATTTGTGTGATATTCAAATTTGGCTGTGCACCGGGATTTTTCATTTGTTTCATTTTATTTAATTTTGTTTTGTCTTATTTTAAAATAAAGCCTGGCTGTGTAACTCTGGCTATCCCAGAACTCTATGTAGATTAGGTTGGTGTCAAACTCACAGAGATTCACCTGCTTCTGACTTGAAAACGCTGGCATTAAAGGCATGCACCACCATATGACCCGCCAAGATTTTTCATTTGCTAAACCCAGATGCTCAAATTCCAAGGCCACCTAGGAAGCACCCACATGCCAGAGTATGCAGATTCAGCATCCACAGACATTTGGTAACTACAGCCAAGTATAGCCCTCTTCTGAACGTTTCATGAATATGAAATTAAGTCCCATCGTGTCATGTCACAAAGATTTTTGAGCTAACATGTACAATACAACCAATAGTAATATAAGCAGTACTCACACAAGTAATCAGTTTCTCATTCATGTCATGGGAAGGCCGCTAGGAAGTGAAAATTATTTATGTGTGCTGGCACACTTGTGTCCTAGATTTAAATTTTGTCAATCACCTCCTAGTTGTATGATTTTTAACTTCACTAGCCTCTAATTTTTTATATAAAATAATAAAGTCAGTATTGTCTTGAGTAGTGTCTTAGGGTTTCTATTGCTGTGAAGAGACACAATGACAACAGCAACTCTTATAAATAAAAACATTTAATGGTGTGGCTTTCTTACAGTTTTAGAGGTTCTTTCCATTATCATCATGCCAGACATGCAGGCAAACCTGGTGCTGGAGAGGAGCTGAAAGTTCTGCATCTTGCAGGCAACAGGAAGTAGTCTGTCACATTGGACAAGACTTGAGCATATATGAGACCTCAAAGCTGGCCTCCTCAGTGACACACTTCCTCCAACAAAATCACGCCTACTCCAACAAAGCCATACCTCCTAATAGTGTCACTCTCTTTGGGGGGAGGGGAATTTTCTTCCAAGCCACAAGAAGGTAGGATAAAATTAAATGAGTCAATATGTGTAAAAAAAACAAAAAAAAAAACAAAAACAAAACTAGAATGTTAGGCATACACTAAATAATGTACTAACATTGATGCTTATATTTACTAGTATGATGACTAGATCAGATCCAGGAGAAATGACTGTTAGTAAAGTGCTTGTCTCACACTTATAAAGCACTGGGTTGAAGCCCCAGAACCACATAAACCGTATCCGTGGTGCAAGCCTGTGAGTCCAGCATTCAGGCAGGCAGATCAGAACTAGATTCATTTTCACTCTCAGCTTCAAGTTTGAGACCAGCCTGGGCAAGAAACACCACCACCCCCCAAAGAAAAAAAACTGCAGACTAATTTTAGATTAACATTATCATGAAAAATGATTTGTTTTATACCTTCTTGATGGAAATTTATTTCTCTAACATAATTAAGTCCACAGAACTCACTTTGTAATTAGCTACTGTATTAGTTCATGTTACTGTGACCAAAATGACTGAGTTACAACCGAAGGAAGAAAAGGCTGATTCTAGCTCATGATTGGAGTGGGGTGGGGGGAGGTGGCTGTGGTGGTTCAGTCTATCAAGGACACCCATGATGATGGAAATTCCATGTGGGGCAATAGAAGATGAGGCAATGACTGTTCACATCGCAGTAGATTAGGAAGTAAAGAGCAGGGCCAGAACCAGGGGAGGATGTGCCCTTCAAATTCTCATCCCTAATAACCTCCTAAAGACCCCATTGTGTCCCCTGAATGACACACTTGCTGGGAAACAAGTGCTCCAACATGAGCCTGTGGGTGACATTTCAGATTAAAACTTTCAAGAGCTGCTTTATCTTTTTAGTATATTTTTAGTGTGTGTGTGTGTGTGTGTGTGTGTGTGTGTGTGTGTGTGTGTGTATACATGTTTACAGGTATCTGTGGGTACTGGATGTACAGGAAGTACTCAACCACTGAGCCATCACTCCAGTCCCCATCTGATACTTTTTCTCTGTCATCTTTGAATTCACTGGGTAGCTTTGCTGAATTTTAGCCTGAGATCAGCTGGACTCCAGGTTTTCCTACTGTACTAATGCCTCTACTTTCAGAGCGTGATTCCAACACAAGCTCCAACAGATTCCTTAGAAAAAAAATTCTGGAATCTGCCTTTCACCTTTATAACTGAGAACAAATTGACTATCTCACCAAGTGAGTCTTCTTCATTTGAAATTAGTCATTAAATAGCCTGTTGCTGTGAAAGACACCACCTCCTACTCTATAAACCCAAATACTAAAGCACAGTGTACGAGTTCCTCATGCATTCAAAACCCATATGCTCCTAATGGACAACTGGCCCTCTTTTTTTCCCCCTTTTGCTATTTTAAATAAATATTTTTCAAGTATTTCATAGCACACATACATTGCATTTATATCATTTCTGCCCCTCCATCTCTCCCTTCAAATCATCCTTGTCTCCTCCATTTCCTCTCAGATTTATCATCCTCCCATGATACATATATGTGTGTATGTACATATAGATATTCATATCCTACTGTGTCAATTTAATGTTTCCCATATGTAAGTGCATTTAAGATTGAGTACTAACAAGTCTCAAATAGCACCTTCAGATGTCTTCAACGCTTTAAAAATAAAGGAGATAAAGCAGATCAATGGTTATTGTGATGGCTCATCTATGATGTTAACTTGACTACATCTGGAATCAGCTAAGACCGAACGAAGCAGCTGGGCACATGTATGAGGGATTTTATTGATTGAATCATATGAGTTGGAAAGACACACTCTAAATCTTGGCCACACCTTCTGGTAGCAGCCCACATAAAAGGACATGGAAGAAGGAAGCTGTTGTTTTTTGTCTGTATGCCCTCACTCTTGCTGAAGTTCATCTATCCTGTAGCTGAGGCTGTCCTTCACTGGTATCAGAACCTACTTCTTCAGGGTTCCCACACAGACTGAAGACAGGCAGCTCTCTAGGAATACTCTGGGGCTCCGGCACCAGAATGGGACTCCTGAAACATCCAGCCTAGTAAAGTGAACAACTACGAGATCCTTAGCCTTTCTGTTGGTAGACATCCATTGTTGGACTACTCAGACCACAGCCTGTAAGCCACTTAATAAACTCCATTCATTCAATCAGTTCTGTTCCTCTAGAGGACCCTAATAAACAGTTATATCACATTTTTGCCCTTTAATCCTTTGAAAATAGGCATTCCACATCTGTAGAATGTTACAGAATTTTTTCATGTCTTACCACAAGGAAATAAGACAAAAAAAAAAAAACACACAAAATAAAGCAAATACTTTTTACTTAAAGTACAAAGTAAAAGAATTCCAAATGTCAGTTTATAAAGTTACTTCATTCCATTTTATGTTACCGAACAATTAAAACCTACTCTCCATTCCTTCTTCCTACTGTCAAAGGCCAAGCGAGAGCAATTCTGGAAAAGCCTGGGAACAGAAAGAGGTGGTGGCAGGGCCTGTGGCTGAGTGCTGGTGGTAACAGGACTTAAAGCAACTCCCACTGATCAAATCTATGGCACTGTGAATAAATACCTGGCAAATTAAGGATGTGTCTCTGTGGTAAAGTGATTGACTAGTAGGCCTAAAGCCCTGGGTTCAATGCCCAGCCCTGCAAAAACTAAAAGTAATCATGATAATATATGACCCATTTAATAAGCTAAGCATCCATGAGTTTATATTATATAAACAAATATGTATTCCTTAGATAAGAATGGCAACCAAGACATGGATAAGAAAAAGTATCAACTATCATGCACTGTTGATTAAAAAAGGAAGCATTTAGTTAGGCTGAAAGTAGTAAAGCAAGGACCTGGGGGCAGCCAGGGTCCATTTCACGGTTTTCACATATCTCTGCACGATGTGTTTGCTGAATGCAAAGGCGAGATAAGGTACTTTGCAGTCATGAAGCTTAGATCAAGGCAGTGATGGAACTATGGGGACACATATGTCACCTGACTGACCACCTTGGGGAAAGCGCATCATTGCAGACAGAGTGCTGGCAAAGTACAGCCTGAAGCAAGTCTCAAGAAGAACTCACTCTTAGCCCTTCTGCCCAACAACTGGCCCATGATTTTCAAAGATGCTCGGAATAAAAAAATCAAAGAAAGATGTAGGTAGTGACTTACAACATGGAGGAGACAAAAGAGAGTATATGACTCCAGATTAAGTCTTTGGAGAAAGACATTGTTGGGATAGTTGATGACTGATTTATGGATTATCATAGTAAGGTAAGGACATTAATCTCCTTTTCTAAAAATCAATCCATCAATATATTTCCTACCAAAAATTAAATAACCCTGGTGAAGATAGGGGAAAGATGCCCTCCCCCGCTCACCCCTGCCACTTAGGTGAGCAGGGAGCTGACCCTCCCCCTTATCAGCTGTAACACTCCAGGGGTGCTGATGAATTGAATGTGGGGGATCTGGCCCCATCCTTCATCTGCCACATGGTGGCATGGGTGAAAAAGAGATGCCCTCCCCCACCTCTCACCTCCTGTGGCAGATGTAAGAGCTGTCCCTCACCAGCTCATCCTGGTGGTGACGACAGGGGAGAGCTAGCAGGCTGACAGGCCCTGTGACTACCCATGCCCAGAACCAGAGTTACAGGTTGGCCTGCCCCAATGTCCACCACATCTGTGGTCCTGCAGATCCAAAGCTACAAGATCTCCATGACACAGGGTAACAACAGGATACCCAAAAGGAGCCCCAGTGAAAGCCCAGTATCGATGATGAAGCAGAAACCAGAGGCCTCAAATCAAACCTCAAATGGCTGGTTGCAATAAAGACTTGCAAGTGAAGATGAATGGACTAAAGGGTTTACTGTGTGACTCACACTACAGCTCCCATGACAAGATTTATTATGATATTTTTATTTTCTTTTTATCTCTTAAATTTTATTTCATTTTATTTTCTAGGAGGCATTGCAAGGGCAGAGATACAATGAGACCAGGAGGTGAAATGAGTTCAAGATGCATGACATGAAAGGCACAAAGAATAAATAAAAAGAAAGTTTAAAATAAATAATTTAATATTTCCTTTTATGGAAAATTTCTGAAAACTGAGAAACCTAATCAACTACCCTAACTATTATACTTAAACCAGACATATTCTTTCAAATTATTGCCTTACATCCCAGATTTCAGGCTTATAAATGGGAATACTAGAGACTCATTTATGCTTCTTTAGGTCAAAAGCATAACAGTATAATTCATACATATGCAAGCTACACAGATTTCTTTTATATTACTGATGACAAATTTGGAAGAAATCCTAGCAACAAAAGAATTGAAATACATCCCAGAACTTGTATCCCCATACATAGGTCATTTAGGATTATTACTGTGCAGTCTAGCCTCTCACCTGCATAACATTGGATGCAAGTAAGAACAATGTAAGATGTATCACTAAATTGACTCTTTGCCATAATCATTCCCGATGTACAATGTAGCATTCTCAAAAGGATCCCATATAGTACGCACAGAAACTGCAGATACATTTAAATGGCACATTTCTTGCTTTGCTCTGATATCCCCTAAGATCAATGTCTCTTTTTTCTCTTGTCTCTTAAAATTAATCTACTCTTTGATAATTTTGCACACTTACCACCCAACCCTCTCTCATCCCCTACCACCACCCACCAAGCTGCCCACCCCCACTGCCCACCAAACGCCCCCCCTCAACAAGTCTCCCTCACATTATCATGTATTTTTGTTTAGGTTTTATATTTTGTGGATTTTTTTTTGATCACTAAATTTTAAACTAGACCATGAGTAACTTACCAGTAAATACATGCTAATGACAATGACTCTGATCCCCTGATCCTCAATAGCCATCAACAGCCAATAGCTCCTCAGGGAGAAGCCAGGCTCCATGAGCCCTTCTACTTCAGTAACTGAATATTGACAGGCCCAGTCCTATAGAGTACCTGGGTAGGCAACCACAGGCGCTATGAGTTCATGAGTACAATGGCATGTCATACTCAAATGACTGTTTCAGGATCTTCATCATCATCATCATCATCATCATCTAGATCTTATATTCTTTCCACCCTCTCATTTACAGTATTCTCTGAGCCTTGCAAAAGGTGATACAGATGTCCCATTGAAGGTAGAACTTGCAATAGTCACTTATTCTTGACATCTTGACCAACTGTGAATCTCTTTATTAACGTACATTTACTATAAACAGAAGCTTTTCTGACCAAGACTGAGGGCAGCAGTAGTCTATATGATGTATAAAAGAACATTTTTAGGAAGCAGCTTAATATATCCATTAAGCAAAACAAAAACAGTAAGTACACCCCATGGACCTATGACCTCCTTAGCCATGAACCTTTAACCAGATCCACAATACCAAGGGCCAGGTGTGGCTGGCCACAGATCCAATCAGCAGAGTTGGTTATTTCCATAACAGTCATGCACTACTGTGCCAGTGACCATAGCTTGCCTGAGAGGCTGATATCCACAGCTGGGTAAGACTTGATAACTTTTCTCCTCAACCTCTTGCATAACAACCTGTGGCTTTAAAAAGAGCTAGGCAGCGGGGAGTTAAGTTCCCAGCTCAGTTCCAGCATAATCTCTCTGTGTCCCAATTCCAAAGCATCCTCAGAAGTAGGGTTTTACCATCTAGTTCTTTCAAGAGAAATAGCAATATTCTGTATTATTCAGAGAACCTCTGATGTCTTTCTGAACAGCAGATCATAGGGAGATATCCTACACCTGGCACTTGATTTTTGTTTAGTTCTCCATTTGGCTTCTTCATACATCCTTAACTTTAGTTAACCTTATCCCCACTCTCTAATTCCCCCCATCCCTATCATGTTTAAACCTTTCCACCCCAGTATTGCCTCCCTCTAAATCCAAAATACATATGTTCCATTATCCTAACTATGCTTAAGGCCTCTTCTTTCAAACCTATAATATCTTTATAAGTTATCTCAGTTTTGCCTGTCATTCTGTTTTCAAGAATAATAATGGCAATCAGGTGTGGTGGCACACACCTTTAATCCCAACAGAGGCAGCAAATCTCTGTTTGAGGCCAGCCTGGTCTACAAAGTAAGTTCAGGACAGCCAGGGCTATGCAAAGAAACCTTGTGCTGAAAAAAAACAAAGAAGGAGGAGGAGGAAGAATAAAGAAAATGAAGAAGAGGAAAAGGAAGAGGGAAGAAGAAGAACAACAACAAGAAGAAGAAGAATGATTTGAAGGGAACCTCACCTCTGGTCTCTTACAAGATAGCTCTAATTCTGTTCCAGGTTGGGACCAAACTTCTGATAGAGAAAAGGGGGCCTAGATACTAAAGCTAAGGGTCACATTGTGAAGGTTCTTTACTAATATTTCTGGCTGTGAGCCTGCTAAATCATGGTTGTAATAGCTCCATGGCCAATAGACTGCAACAGCCTGGGGGAAAAAACATTTCATCCTGAAAAAGAATGAAGTCTCAACAAGTAGTAATGAAATAAGTCTGTCTCAGTCTTGATGATTATGATGTGGTCATATCAAAGAATACGGTGTGTGGACATGAGGAGTTGGATTACTGAGAGCACAGTGGAATATAATGTTTGCATCTTACTGTTTACATAAGGGAGGAGGTTCTTCACAGCATTCTTAAGACTGCTCTAAACATTTTAGATTAGTTTAATTTTTTAATTAGTTTACATTTTAATATTCTATCAAATCAAATATAAAAGGTCATGTTTATTTATTGGAGTCATGCTATAATCAATTTAGTAAATAGGATATATTCCTTGTTAAATGCATCTAAATGCCTCTCCTGCCACACTTGACCCTTATCAGGTGTAGCACTGGAAAAAGCAGGCCCTGCACCTCACCTGGGCAGGACAGTAGAGCTGATCCTGTTGATGGGGGCTCAGGTGAGCCAGCTCTGAGCATCTGACAGCAGGAGAACTGGCCTGCCCCTTGCTGCTCACTGCACAGGGTGAAATAGTCAGAGCAGTGCTGGAGATCTCAGCCTGGTGGTGAGGATGAGAGAGAACTGGAGGACTGACCAACCCAGCAACCACCCAGAACCAGGGTTATGAATTAGCCTATCCCAACATCCACTCCATCTATAATCTGCTGGAGCATGTGAAGAGACTAGTCCTGCAGAACCCAAGCTGCAGGATCTCCATGACACAGGACAACAGAATATCCAAGAGGAATCCTAGTAAGGGCCCAGTATTGATAGTGTAGCAGAAACCAGAGGCCTGGAATCAGACCAATGATTTATTGCAGTTAACACTGGCAAAGAAAGATGTATAGACTATAGGATATACTGTGTGACTTGCTGTGTCACACTGCAGGTTCAATGATGAGATTTTTTCTTTTTGCTTTTCTTTTCATTTTTATTTTATTTTATTTTATTTGGAGAGGGCAGATACAAAGGGATGAGGAAATGAATGGGATTGAAATGAATGATGTGAAATCCACAAAGAATCAATAAAAAGTTATATTTAGAAAGAGAGAAAAAATGGAAGGAAGGAGAAAGGAAAGAAGGAAGGAAGGAGAAAGGAAGGAAGGAAGAAAGGAAGGAAGGAAGGAAGGAAGAAAGAAAGAAAGGAAGGAAGGAAGAAAGAAAGAAAGAAAGAAAGAAAGAAAGAAAGAAAGAAAGGACGAAGAAAGGAAAAGAACCAGGCACATATGATAAAAAGGAAAGACTAGGCCACTGACTTATGGGGAATAAAATATTTACAAGAAGGAGGAATTTTTGTGTTTGCACATAAGAATTCTGATTATTAGATTACATTCAAGGATAGAAAGGTTGATAAGGATTCAAAATATTTCTTGTAAACAAGATGCTTAGATGGGGTGGGTGGAGACGAAGTCATTGGCTAAATAATAGCAGGTAGAGCCAGTTATGGTGACAAACATCTGTAATCTCAGCACTTGAACACTGAGACAAGAGAATCTCAAGTCTGAAGTCAACCTGAACTACATAGTGAGTTTACAGACACCCTGGGTTACATAGCAAGACCCTGTCTTAAACAGGAAGGGAGGGGATGAGAGCAGAGGAAATGGAGAGAAAGGGGGAAAAAAAGAAAGTTCTCAAACTCTAAGAGAGTTGAATAAATTGCCCCTGCATTTTTATTGACAGAAAATAACCATATAACTTTTAGGGGTACAGTGTGATATGCCCATGTATTGATCAGCTCAAGATATTTGAGTTGCCCACCATTTCAAACATTTATCCATTCTTTATAAGAAGGCCATTCAAAATTCTTCCTTCTGGCCACTTTGAATTACATGGTCGAGAGTTTACCACACTCACCTTTCTGCATAATAGAACATTAAAACTTAAGCAACTCAGTAAGTGTAAAGACCTAAAATTACATAGCCATTATAAAAATATAGAGAAATGATCTAGAACATTGGTCTGGGCAAACATGGGGGTGTCAAATATAAAAAGCATAGTAGTTTGCAAAAGCACAAAACAGACACACTGAAGAACTTCTGCATTCCAGAAGAAATAACCAACAGATAACTATTTCAAATGCTAAGACTGGCAGGGTTTAGTGATAGAGAACTATATTGTAGTCTGTGTGCCAGAGTTCTCAATAAATTCTCGAGCTTGATCAGAGTATGTCAGGAAGATTGAAGCTCACATGACAGGGCTGCAGCTCCAAGTCTTCCCAGTTGATCATGGGGAAATATCTAATTCCAAAGTCTTTTTGGTTTTGGTTTTGTGTGTGTGTGTGTGTGTGTGTGTGTGTGTGTGTGTGTGTGTGTGTGTGTGTGTGTGTGTGTGTGTGTGTGAGTGTGTGTGTAGTTCCATGGTGTCTATATAGATGTGTGCATGTGTGTGAGCCATTGACTATGCAAGCAGGTACACCTGTTTATGTACATATGCATGTAACGGCCAGAGGTGGATGTCAAACTCATCAATAATGTTCCACCTTATTTTTTGAGACAGGCTTTCTCATAGAACCTGACATTCACAAATCTGACTAGACTAGCTCACCGATGGACCACAGAGATCTGCTTTTATATGCTCTCCTGGCTCTGGGGTTACAAGTGCAAGCCATTGAGCCCTGATTTTATGTGTCCTGGGGATCTAAACTCAGGGCTTCATGTATATACAACAGGCACTTAACTGACTGAGCTCACTCCAGCTCTCTTTTCCTTTCTTTACCTGTAAAATGTCATAGGACTTATAAAAAGCAAAACAAAACGAAAAAATTCCATCACATACTTAAAGGAATTTAATATTGTATTTGGCGTACCTATGTCTCTCTTGTCTCTTTCATTTCTACCTACACCCCAAATTTATTTTTGTTATGCTATCTTGAAAGGTGTATCCAATACTTACCAATACACAAATGTCACATTCTTTTCCAATCCCTTCCTTTTGAGTAATAAGCTCGTTATACACACCTGCCTTCCAAACTCCAGCCAGCATCCCAGGTACGTATTGGCTGATCTTCCTTCTCCAGCCGCCAAGCTTAGTTGTCTCACTGACAAAGCCAATGCTGTGTATTTTAGATGTTATGCCAGAATCAGTTCTGAATTCTAAATTCTTCTGTGGTCAGGGCATTTAATACTGCTGGGGGAAGCTAAGGAATGCTCTGGGCATAGTTAGTGCTGGAAGAGCAGGTTGACCAGGAGAGATGAAGCAAGAGGGAAGGAAGGACAAATTCGAGGGGAAAGTAGAGTCAACTCAGTAGACTCTGCAGGGGCTAAGATGTCAAGAATGTAATTAACTGACATGAAGTCCTAAATTTAGATCCTCAGGATACATAACATCTGGGTGCAATATTTGCACCTGTAACCCCGGAGCAGAGGTTGAACCTATGGCCAAAGGAACTCCAGGGGTGTTGAAACTGAGTGAAGCTTAGTTTTTCATTTTTCAGGCAACAAAGTTTCACCTATTGGAATACTAGTTTCAGTCTATGTGTGTGTGCCTGTGTGTGTGTGTGTGTGTGTGTGTGTGTGTGTGTGTGTGTGTGTGTGTGCACGCGCGTGCCTGCCTGCCTGTCTCTCTTTCTCTCTCTTACTCTTTGTCTCTATGTGTATATCTGTGTCTCTCTGTCTCTCTCACTCTCTGTCTCTGTGAGTGTGTCTGCATTTCTGTCTCTCTTCCTCTCACTCTTTGTGTGTCTGTCTCTCTAACTCTGTGTGTGTCTCTGTCTCTCTCACACATACTCTGTGTGTGTGTCTGTTGTGTGTCTGTCTGTCTGTCTGCCTGTCTCTCTTTCTCTCACTCTCTGTGTGTCTCTCTCTGTCTGTCTCTGTGTGTGTCTGTGAGTGTGTCTGTCTCTCTCTCTCACTCTGTGTGTGTGTGTCTGTGTCTGTGTGTGTGTGTGTCTGTCTGTCTGTCTGTCTGTCTCACTCACTGTCTGAATCTTTCAAATTTGACCTTTCAAGGTCAGGCCTGCTGCAGCCCTTCTGAGCTCTATCCAAGTTATGACACTGCCCTTTGGAGGAGGAGGGCACCAGATTCACAGGAAGAAAGATAGAACTGGTTCTTATCAGATAAAACCTAAGACTGAGTTTTGTCAGAAGCGGCTTTTCTATTTGAAAGGAAATTGGAAATCTTTTCCAGAATACATGACTTTCAGCAAAGTTTCTTAGTTCTACCATGACATATAAAAACTGATTCCTTAAGTTTTCAAAAATAAGATGTGTTATCCTCGGCATTATGAAATTGCTACCACACCACCAGCACCTCCACCCACTCTTGTCATCTTTGTCATCATCACTGGCTTTCTTCTCCCTCCCTCTTGTCCGTAAACAGTAGACTGCCTGTTGTTTGAGTATGGGATTGCCTAGACACATGGTTGCACTTTTCTTTGGGTACCTAAATATACTGATGATAAGGAGTTGTTTTAGCCATGTTTCTCTGGGGGGGGGGAGCCATGGGATGTATGCCTAGAGAGAGGGGGGGTGGTTAAGAGCTTTGAGTCCCTTAATTGTAATGACTGAGAAGACCTATGATAAATGATCTGAAAGGTTAGAGACCCAAAACGGCTGAGAGCAAAGCTCAGTTCCATTGCAAATGCCTGAAGACCAGGGAAGCCAATGATGCAGTTCTCAGAACAAGGACGAAGACCCCCAAAAGCCTAGGAGGACACTCACATGAGTTCCAGAGCCAAGAACTACAGAACCGGGAGTTGTGGGTCCTCAGGCCAGAGAGAAAAGGTGGCCTACGAGAGCATGAATTTGTCCCTCTCTGCCTTTTTGCTCCATTTGTCCCCAGCTGATTGCATGATGCCCACTCACACTGAGGGCAGCTTTTCTCCAGTCCAACTAACTCAAAAGCCAGTCTCCCTCAGAAACCCCTTCACATACACACTGGGAGCAGCCCAATCTCCCTCTCCTTTCAAATGCCAAACAACCCAGGTTCCTGTCAGCAGACACAATGCAGATCCCATTCTACCAACAAATGGAGAACAGTCCATGCTTTCCTGGATAACTAGGTATCCTCAGTCCTGTCAAGGAGATACCCAAAATAAGCTCTCCTAGGAACTGTGGCCATTGACATTATGCTCAGGAAGACTTGACAACAAACTGACCCACCCTTTCCCATCCCCCAATGCTACCCTGACAGGTTCTGCTGGGTCCAGAAACAGCTCTTCCCATCACATTAGATTCAAAGGACACTGTATCATTATTAAATTGAATTGTCTCTATGCCTCAGGAAGGGGACAGGGTAGAAGAAGGGAGGGAACGAGGGAGGAAAGCAGGGAGAGAATGAGGTCAATATACCTGTGACTATGATGATAATAGATTGCATTCAAATTCCTCAGCATCCATGAATACATCACCCATTTAAAATAGCATCACACACACCTGTAAAATGTTCACTTCTTCTATGAAGTTTTCACCTGGAGACCCAGGTCTTGCTTGCTAGAGAGACAATTATCCCACCTGCACCAGTGTCTATGCCTGGTTAGTTTCCTTTCACAGAGATCTTAGAGTTCATCATATGCTCCATAAATAAAATATTATTGTGGCTAATTAAGCTTTTAAGAAGAAAAGACTCTCCAGCTGCTTTTTTCTGGAATTGATTAGCTTTCCTAATGATGCTTAATCTCAGGAGCTCAGTCTATGAGGTACGCCATATTAGCCCCTGTGGAGCTGTTACATTTCATGTGTTAGGTCAGTGTTTGACTTCTCAGAGCTGTCACAAAATTCAAAAGATAAAATCAACTTAGTACATTTTTGTTAACCTATAAGAATCAAACAACCCTGATCAACAAAAAGGAAATTGTGCCAGGTTCGGAAAACTAGCAACTACACAGAGCCAGGGAACACATGGATTTGGGGGAGAACCTGTAACCACTAATTGGCTAAACTATCATAATCCCTAACAACAATTTAAACATTTGTCATTCTACCTAGATAAGTGTAGTCTTAAACCCTCACCAAGGAAATTTCTCTTTGCAATAGATGGAAACCTTATAGAAAACCACAGCTAATCAAAAGGCAGGGCCGTAGAGCCCAATCCCAACCAATGCATCTACAAAACAGTCCAGCACCTAAGGCTCAGAGAACATTGTGGAACTGGGGATGGAAAGATTGTAAGAGCCACTGAGTTGGAAACTATGCTGTATGACTGTGTATCCTAGGAACACCAGACTCATAAAGTCTCATCAACATGATTTCCTGAACAAAGAGGATACCAATAAACATGCCGAAGTGAGCAGGGAAAAGCCCACAAGGCTTCGTCCTACAAAAAGAACTGCAGGAATCTGAAAAATGATGAGAGAGGGAGAAATAGTCTTCACCGTGAAGAACACATCAATTGGTTTTCCAATACCAAATGGTCAGCCCTGAAAACATACAAGTAACATTATACAGACTGGGAAGGTTATATTTAGTAATTTGTGTGCATATACATATACATGTGTGCGTGCAATAACAATTACCAAAACCAGAGGTCATGAATTTGACAGAGAACAAGCAGGGGCAAATGGGAGGTTGTAGAAGAGGAAAGGGAAAGGAGAAATGCAATTATAATCTCACAAGTTTTTTAAAGGCTTAAAAAGAATCGAACAAAATCTTTGCCTGTGACTGAATTAAGACATTCTGTTCAATCAATGACAGTATCAGACCAATGTATCATCATACTGTTTTAATTCTGTACATAATAAAGCAGGAAATGTTTGTTTAATGCATCTCATGGGCTAGGGGTAATTCTAAATGTGTTGTCTATAGCATCTCATTTGCCTTCAGAATAACTCTTGGAGGAAGGTGTTGCTAGGGGTGATGAATGGGGGGTCAAAAAGCTTAGAGAGCTGCCCTCTGTCATGAAAATAGTAGGTGGTAAAATCAAGTTCAGGAAAAGTAACACCTCCCAGTTGCCAATTAGTTATAGTTAAAGATACCCTGGCTGAAACCTTAAGTGATGGTGATGCCTGGAGTTCATAAACTGCAAGCATGAGTGTCAATTCACACAACCTTTTGGGAAGAAATTTATCATTTTTATCAAAAGCCTTTTAATCACAGAAATTGAAAATGCATGGAATTGTGTGTTCAGCAATGTCATTTGAAGCAATGTAAATAAAAAGCCAAAAATAAAATTACCTGTGCCACAAAATTGGAGACTTTGTAAGGAAATAATGATTGTATAATAATGATGAAGTCACTGTGCAGTCAACCAAAAATATGATTTAATTGTAGATACACATAAAAGGCTAGCCTAGTTTACTAAAACTGTGTTATGAATCAGTATCTAAAATACAATATTTTTACAACATGTACACACATACATTGAGAGGTGCTTTTTAAAGCTCAGAACTATACAAACTAAAATAATATAAAAAATATGCATTATTATATTAATAATTGTTCTCCATTATAATTACCTTTAATTTTTTCACTTTTCCACATGACTATGTATTGTTTGTACTATGAAACAAACGTTAGCTCTTATTTCTTACATTTTTAGATTTATCGTATTTTTAATCATGTATTTGCTAAAAGAACTGAAAGGTGAGGGTGTGGATGTCTGGGTACATGTGTCCATTTAAGTGAACTTTGCTCAAGAAGCCACAAGGGGATGTCACTTCCTTTGGAGCTGGAATTTCAGGCAGTCATAAGCCACTTAATGTGGATGCTAGGGGTTTGTGGTGTATGCCTTTAATCCCAGCTCTTTGGAAGGCAGAGGCAGGTGGATCTCTGTGAGTTCAAAGCCACCCTGGTCTACAGAGTGAGTTCCAATACACCCAGGGCTACATAGAGAAACCCTGTCTCAAAAATACATACATACATACATACATACATACATACATACATACATACATACATACATACTCCACCAAATGTACTCCACCAAATAGAAAATATTTTTTTTTCTGACTATGGCTCCCTCCTCCCCAACTCCTCCTAGATCCTGCCCCATCTTCCCACCCATCCAAATCACCTTGGTCTTGGTCTGTCTCATTAGAAAACAAGCAGGCATCTAGGAGTGAGAGAGAGAAAGAGAGAGGAAAGAAAAGAAAATGTAATAAAATAAGATTTTTTAAAAACATGAATAGGACAAATGAATAGAAAACGTTCAAGAAACACATAGACACCCATCCACACATGTATAAGAACACAAAGTAGGAAACTATAATTTATAAGCAAAGGACCTGTAGGTAGGGAAAAAAGTCCAGATAAAGCATTATAAGGCAAGAAAAACTCCAAAAATAGCACTGAGTTTGTTTTGTGTTGGCCATGTTTGTGTTGTGTTATCACTGGGCATGGAACCTAGCCTTAAGAATGGGTTATATCTCCAGTGAGACTCCATTAAAGAACACTAATTTTCCAATTACCAATAGCATCTGAGTTAGAGATGTGGGCTTGTATCCATCTCTCCTCTCAGCACTAGGACCCCATCAGGCCTGAGCCTATGTAGGACCTGTGCATACTGCTTCAGATCCTGTGAGTTCATATGTGCATTGGTCCCACTGTGTTTAGAGGCCTTGTTTCCTTTATGTCCTCTATCCCCTCTGACTCTTATACTCTTTCTGCCTCCTCTTCTAGAGGGTTCCTTGAGCTGTGGAGGAACAGAATTGATGGAGGTATCCCATTTAGGAGTGAATGTTCCAAGGTCTCTCACTCCTTGTCCAGCTGTGGGTCTCTGTATTTGTCCCCATCTGTCACAAGAGGAATTGCCTCTGGCAATGGCTGAGAAAGACACTGATCTATGAGTATAGAATGTCACTGGGAGTCATTTTGTTGCCTCACTATGTTCCATTAGTGGAACAGTAGTATTTGGTTTGCCTCTATGTCCTTGGCCTACCTAGTCTCAGGTTCTTAGGCACATGAGCTATTCTTTCTCTTGAAGAAAGTCTTAAATCCAATCAGATATTGCTTGGTTAGTCTCACAAGATTTGTACCACTATGGCACCAACATATCATGCATGCAAGTCACCATTGTAGATGCACAGGTTTGTAGCTGGGTTGAGGTTTACCTTTCTCTAGGGCAGAGTACCATCTAGTACCAGGAACACTAGCCACTGGGATGGAGGCTATAGGTAGGCACCAGCTTGACTTGCTGTTCAATGAGTTATGCAGGAGTTGCAATAATAGAGCCTTACTACCAGTTTGTGGAGAGCAACCTATAACCTTGGTTTTTTGAGGGTTCCCATAGGGCCCTTTGGACCAACAACTTGATTATATGTAATCAATTTCTGGTACTGGAAGCTTCATTTAGCTACAAGAAATGTCCAGTTGGGACTCTATCTTTCCTGTCATTTGGTGATCTCATTTAGATCACCTTTATATATGTAGATTCTTCATATATAAGAATCTTCTACTGTATTAGTTTTACATATGACCCCTCAAATGGCCTTTGGTCTTTTAGCTGTCCCTCTCCTCATTTGATTCTCCTATTCCAGTTCTTCTCATTAGTTCATAACCATTTATTCTGTTTCCACTTCCTAGAGATACACATACACACACACACACACACACACACACACACACACACACACACCAGTCCATTACTCTATACCTAACCTCTATGGTTATATGAATTATAGCCCACTTGTTGAAAAATTAAAATGTTACACTTATATATAAGTAAATGCATATTATATTTGTGTTTTGGGGTCTGGGTTACCTCATTCAGGATATTTTTTCTAGTCCATCCATTTACCTGTGGAATTTCATGATGCTATCTTTTTTTAACAACAGAGTAATGTTCCATTGTGTGAATTACCACAATTTTTTTATCCATTCATCTGTTGATGAGCATCTAGGTTGTTCCCAATTTCTTCTTTTTATTAATAAGACAGCAATGAACATTTTTGACCAAGTGTCTCTGTAGTAGGATGGAGATTTTTGAGTAAATGTCCAAGAGTAATATAGCTGAATTTTGAGGCAGATACACCCCATCTTCCTGAGGAAAGGCCATACTGGTTTCCAAAATGACTGCAAGTTTATACTCCCACCAGCAATGGATGTGTATTTCCCTTACTCCACATCCTTACCAGCATGAGCTGTTACTTGTGTCATTGAACTTGGCCATACTGACAGGTATAAGACTAAATCTCAAAGTAGTTTTGATTGCATTTCCCTGATGACTAAGGATGTTGGACATTTCTTTAAGTGCTTCTTAGCCAATTGTGTTTACTCTTTTAAGAATATGTCATTTATAACTTGAACAAGGAGGAGCTAATGGGCTCCCAGCCTAATAGCTGGGAATCCAGCATTGAACCGACTCAGACCCTTTGAACATGGGTCTCAGTTAGAAGGCCTGGGCAGTCTAAAGGACCTCTGACAGTGGAACCAGGATGTATCCCTGATGCAAAAAAGGACTTTGGAAGCACATTCCCCATGGAGGGAAACTCTCTTAACCTAGAGGAAGGAGGGAAGGCCTAGTCCCTACTCCAAATGACTTGACATATTTAGCTGACCCCTCCAGGAAGGCATCACCTTACATGTGGAGTGGGGGGGGCGGTGGGATGGGAGGGTGGTTGAGGGGCATGGGAGGATTAAGGGAGGGAGGAAGGGAAGAAGTCAGGGAGGGAGAAGGGAAGAAGGGAGAGAGGGAGGGAGGGAGGGAGGAAGGGAGGGAGGGAGGGAGAGGGAACTGGGATCCATATGTAAAATAAGATAAACAAATAATCAGAAAAAGAATATGCCATTTAGATCTGTACCCCATTTTTAATTTGGTTGTTTCTTTTCTTGATGTCCAGGTTGGGGGTATTTTTTTGTTTCTGTTTTATTTTTAGTTCTTTATATGTTTTAGGTATTAACATATTATCAGATATGTAGTTGGGAAACTCTTCTTCTGTTCTGTAGCTTGCTGCTTTATCTGAATTATGGTGTCCTTTGCTTTACAGAAGCTTTTCGGTTTCATGAGGTCCCCTTTATTGTTCATCTTAATGCCTATACTATTTATGTTTTATTCAGAAATTTCTTTCATGTACCAATGCATTCAAAACTATTCCAAATTTCTCTTCTATCACATTCAGTGTTCCAGGCTTTGTGTTGAAGTCTTTGATCCATTTGGAGTTGGGCTTTGTGTGGGATGGCAAGTATGAATCTGTTTTCTTTATATCTTTATATGTACACATCCAGTTTTACCAGCACCATTTGCTGAAGATTCTAACTTTTTTCAAGTGTGTATTTTTGGCTTTTTAATCAAAAATCAGATGTCTATAAGTGTGTGGATTTTTGTCTGGGTCTTCAATTCAATTGCATTGATCAACTTTGTCCTTTTTTTAATGCCAATACTAGGTTGTTTTATTTCTATAGCTTGGTAATATAATGTGAAGCCAGGGATGGTGACACCTTCAGTGTCCTTTTATTTTTCAGGGGTTTTTAGCTATCCTGGATTTGTGTGTGTGTGTTTCCATATGAGGCAGAAAATTGTCCTTTAGAGTTCTGCAAAGAATTGCATTGGAATTTTGTTGGGGATGGCATTGAATCTATAGATTGCTTTTGGCCAGATAGCCATTTTTACTATATTAATCCTACTGATCCATGAGCATGGGAGATCTTTCCATCTTCTGATACCTTGTTCAATTTTTCCTCGCTGTCTTAAAATTCATTATACAAGTCTTTAACTTGATTAGGTAAAGATACTCTAAGATATTTTTGAGGCTACTGCGAATGGTATTCTGTTACAGCAGGTTTTTCCTACCCGCCGGCCTCCCGGTCCTGCCGCCATGGTCCTGCTGCCACGTGAACCCCAAATAACACTCAGAGACTCTGCATTTGATACAATCTTGTTGGCCAGTTACCATTATTGTTTATGGGCTAGCTCTGTCTTAATTATTAACCCATTTCTACTTATCTAATTATTTCCACGTGGCTCGTCTTATCCGGGAGCCTCGCAGGGCATCTTCCTTCTCCCTGGGCTACATCTCGACTCCTCCCTACTACTTCCTCTTTCCTCCTCCTGGTCTCCTAGCCCTGCCTATCTTGTTTCCTATTGGCCACAGAGCTTTATTAACCAGTATGAGAAACATATATACAGAATAACATTTTCCATCAGTATTCTTTCCCTAATTTTTTTTCTAAATCTATAACATTTGTATAGAGGAAGGCTACTGAGTTTTGTGAGCTTATTTTTTACCATGCTACTTTGATGAAATTGTTTATCAGCTGTAGGAGTTCTCTGGTGGAATTTTTAGAATCACTTATACATACTATAATATCATTTGCAAATAAAAATAGTTTGTCTTCTTCCTTTCCAATTTGTATCCTCTTAATCTCCTTCAGTTGTCTTATTGTTCTAGCTAAGACTTCAAAAACTATGTTGAATAGATATGGAAAAAGTGGACAGACTTGTTTGTTCCTTATTTTAGTGGAAATGCCTTGAACTTACCTTCCTTTAAATTGATATTAGCTGTGAACTTGCTGTAAATCACCCTCTTATTTTAAAATATGTTCCTCAGTCCCTAGTTTTTTCATGAAGGGGTGCTGGATTTTGTCAAAGGCCTTTTCTGCATCTAATAATATGACCCTATGTTTTGTTTTTCTTTCAGCCTCCTTATATGGTGAATTGCATTTATTGATTTATGTATGTTGAACCATCCTTATTCTCTGGGGTGAAGCCTACTCAATCATGGGGGATGATCTTTTTATGTGTTCTTGGATTCCGTTTGCAAGTATTTTATTGAAATGTTTTGAATCTATGTTTTTCCTTTTATTTAATATTTTTTTATTTTACATAATGATTTTATCTATGTTTATAAGGGAATTTTCTGTAATTCTCTTTCTTAGATCTTCATATGGTTTAGGTGTCAGGGTAACTGTAGCCTCATAAAAAAATGTTGTTCCTTCTGTTTCTATTTTTTGGAATAATCTGAGGACTATTGGTGTTAACTCTTCTTTGAATTGCTGGTAGAATTCTGTGCTGAAACCATCTAGCCCTGGGCTTTCTTTGGTTGGGAGACTTTTAATGACAGCTTCTATCACTAGGGGATTATAGGTTTGTT